>JAZGTH010000099.1:1380000-1462500 GCA_036877525.1 Chromobotia macracanthus | reverse complement strand
TTGACTGGTTGTATTTACTGGTTGTATTTGTTGGTTTAACTGGTTGTATTTGTTGGTTTAACTGGTTGTATTTACTGGTTGTATTTACTGCTTGTATTTGTTGGTTTAACTGGTTGTATTTACTGCTTGTATTTGTTGGTTTAACTGGTTGTATTTACTGGTTGTATTTGTTGGTTTAACTGGTTGTATTTACTGCTTGTATTTGTTTGTTTAACTGGTTGTATTTACTGCTTGTATATGTTGGTTTAACTGGTTGTATTTACTGCTTGTATTTGTTGGTTTAACTGGTTGTATTTACTGGTTGTATTTGTTGGTTTAACTGGTTGTATTTACTGGTTGTATTTGTTGGTTTGACTGGTTGTATTTACTGCTTGTATTTGTTTGTTTAACTGGTTGTATTTACTGCTTGTATTTGTTGGTTTAACTGGTTGTATTTACTGGTTGTATTTGTTGGTTTATCTGGTTGTATTTGTTTGTTTAACTGGTTGTATTTGTTGGTTTAACTGGTTGTATTTACTGGTTGTATTTGTTTGTTTAACTGGTTGTATTTACTGGTTGTATTTGTTGGTTTATCTGGTTGTATTTGTTGGTTTAACTGGTTATATTTACTGGTTGTATTTGTTGGTTTAACTGGTTGTATTTACTGGTTGTATGTGTTGGTTTAACTGGTTGTATTTACTGGTTGTATTTGTTGGTTTATCTGGTTGTATTTGTTGGTTTAACTGGTTATATTTACTGGTTGTATTTGTTGGTTTAACTGGTTATATTTACTGGTTGTATTTGTTGGTTTAACTGGTTGTATTTACTGGTTGTATGTGTTGGTTTAACTGGTTGTATTTACTGGTTGTATTTGTTGGTTTATCTGGTTGTATTTGTTGGTTTAACTGGTTGTATTTGTTGGTTTATCTGGTTGTATTTACTGGTTGTATTTGTTGGTTTAACTGGTTGTATTTACTGGTTGTATTTGTTGGTTTAACTGGTTGTATTTGTTGGTTTATCTGGTTGTATTTGTTGGTTTAACTGGTTGTATTTACTGGTTGTATTTGTTGGTTTAACTGGTTGTCGCTGAGCGGTTCATGCATTATTAATTCTGTGATTAATGGAGCGCAAAACTCATTCAATTAGTTTGTTGTAACTGCATTGCTTTACGTGCAAGGCTTGATGTTTCATAAACACATTGTGTCCATCTGTATAGATCACTGGATTGGATTGATTAAATGACAAGTCAAATAAACCATACAATGAGTTTATATGGCCAGCACAGACTATGTCCAGTGGTTAAACAGTAAAAGTCTGATAATCCTTTCACTTGTTATGGATAAAAGCTCACTTACACACGTTTACAGATCTCTCTAAATGATGACACACTAGATTAGTGTTTAAACAAAGTGAATCAATGGTGTTTATTAAAGCAAACTTCACCATTAGTTTTGTTGATGCATTTGGTTGGTGATTCGATCTAGGCAAGTAAGCATTTATTCAGAACACCCTAGCAACCACCAAAAAGACCCTAGCAACCACAAAAAATACCCTAGCAACCACCAAAAAGACCCTAGCACATGCAGGCACCAGGTAGCTCTAACTAATGCAGTCTAACCCTATATCTAAAAGAAAACCAATTTTTGCCATTTAGGAAAAAACTAAATGGTTAACTTCTGGGGATTATTTTGTGCCCAAAGTATAGCTACATAAATGTAATGTACTACACACACACTCAGGAACACGGTGGTTCCAGTGAGGACTTCATAGTGGTCATGAGTGTACAGCGTTCCTGCTGTTTCCAGGGAATCCTGCGTGATCCTGATACAATTAACACAACTGCACACCAGCAGAGTACGACACTGTTAATGTGTCCCACTATGAGTTATTGGTGTTTCAGGGTAGGTGGTGACAGTGTCTGATGAGAACATAACTTATATAGTGTGTGTGTGATAAATAAGATTGGGAACTGGCTGTACCCCAGAATATTCTCTGAGAAGACGAAAGTTTTGTGGTAACTGAATCGGTGGAGATGATCCATGTGTTGTAGAAAACAGAGAAGTATTTGGAGTCCGGTACCAGTAAAGCTCTATCATAAAAATTTGTGACATGTTTGCTGTTACTCCAAAAATAATTTAGACTCATCCCTCAGTTCGTAAAAACAAAGACTTCTTCAAAGTACATGGCACATGGTAAACTTTGTACATGGAAATGTCTGACCAGAAGTTCAACTGCTTAGTTCCACTACAAACAATTCAACTCTACAGCTCAGATAACTCACGTTCATACAGAAGATTTATTATGCATACATAATGAAAAATTTCGCTAGACTTCCATTGTAAGTGCATCAACATTTTTTGTCAGGTTTGTACAAGCAGAAGGATGAGTCAGTTATTATGTTGTAAATGACAGCATGCCACACTCTTAATGTCACGTGTGTTAACAAACCAAGGTTTGTTGCTGTTTTGTACATGCTGCATGTATGGACCAGGGTTGAGATATGGTGCAGGAAGTTCATCTTTGATGTCTGTTTGTAGGTGTTGATACATTTGCATGTGTGTTTCAGAGAGTTTTCAGAGTATGATTACACATCTACAATGGCTTTTGTAGTTCACATACACAAACACATACATGTCTTTGCCCCGCAGCCCTTGAGTTTCTGTGAATCACATGACACAAGACGGTGCAAGTGTATGCATGACCCACAAGCTGTTCACAGCTGCGTGTTTGAGCATGTCTGTGTGCAGATGTGTGTGTTAGAGGTAACTGTGTAATAACGGATTGCTCATGGATGACAGTTTTGCATTCTGCTTTAGTCTGTGGTAAATCACGTGCTGTCCACAGCGGCCGGTTTCAGTGTGTGACTGTATCTATACAGTTTAAAACATTTAAACTGAGGATGCAGATCTAGCTCTCGAGTCTGTGTGAATTTAGTACCTGATCTTGATACGACATATCAGACCACATGAGCTGCTGTGGCAGTTGTCAATGCTGTAAATGTGAAAGTTTCACACATTTGATAATTTCTGTCATTGCTTAGTCTGACATAACTGTGGTTGACACACTTTTATTATATGATTATATGATTAGAAAGTGAAAAACTTATTCCAGTGTAACTTGCTAGAAATGCAGTCTTGAAATAAGAGAGGTCAGATTATAAAAAACAATATTCAAAAAAAATTTTTATTAAAACTATCTGCAAAGATGACTAGTTCTGAAATTGGTTTTCAGAAAAAAAGAAACTTAACACATTAACACGCCACTGATGCCTGTTCGGTGATTAGAAAGCTCGCCTGCGCAGTCACACTGGACTGATAATGAGGAACCTCGCCTGCGCAGTCACACTGGACTAATAATGAGGAACTAGAATAGATACTCATTTTTCTAAACAATAGAAATGATTATGTTACTGCAGTTGGCATGTAACTCACTGTAAGTGTGAAATATGAGAAAAGTCCATGAAACGCACTGAACCTTGTTTCCAGTGTTTAAAAACTGTGAGTAACTAACATTTATCACATCTCTGATTGTTTCCATCTAATTTTAAAAAGTTTGTACAGCACTTTTGTAGTGTAGTTTGTTTTGCGTTTCTTTCAGATTGTAATGCAGGCTTTTCAAAAAGCTGTTATTGAACGATGGGGTAGTGTAAACTATAGAGTCCAACACAAACCTTGAGTAATTTCACCTCTTTTACTGGTGAACAGGTTAGCCAATCAGAACACAGAATGTTTAGACAGACGCTTTAAAGGCACAGTAACAGAAATGGCCCATTTAATTGGTTGGTTCAAAAGTGTACTGCATGTTAACCATCAGTTATCTTCTTCCTTACACTAGAAAGTGAATATAAGAGAAGTTTTTCGTAGCTTTCTCATAACAGCGTAACTGTTTCCGGTGGCACATTCCAGAAGTGCAGAAGACAAAGGCAGGAGAAGCTGAAGTACCACACAGCCGAACAATTCAACTGGAAACTGTTTACATCTGACACTTTCAAATGCTTTAATACAAGCAGACAGAAAGCAGCTTTCAGCCGCCTGGTTTAAACAGGATTTGAGCTATTTGTCTGTGTGGGTTTGGAGTTGCTTTACTCTGTTACATCTGAACAGGGATTTTTTGGACTGGATTAGATTTACAAGCTTGCACACACACACAGTTGCCAGCGCCCAACTTTCTCCTGTCAGTCCACCTGCTGTGTAACTATTGCAGTGAAAACTCTTGGCAGTGACGCACATTACATTCAGGATATGCATTATGGATTATGCATTGTGAGAACCATGTTCTGCCATCTGAGTTACAGGAAGTACTATGACATGTTTCCTGTATTGCTAAATCTACAGCCTCATCTCGACAAAAGATATTTTAGTCAGATTGATTGACTGTGATGACAAAAAAGAATGGTTAGGTACTGTGAAATAATGAGAAATGAAACAGACAACAACAGTACATCTTTCTGTCGTGTTGTACTCACCGGCTACATGCAAAAACAAATATGTGCCAGTTCATGAACCAGTTACTGTTATAGGTCTGCTTTTGAGCAGGAACAAATGATAAAAGAAAATGATAAGTTTTAGACCTGGCTTGCTTTGCATTCACACAGGAATTTTTGACACACAAATTAAAGGCACAAGGATAAGGCCACATAAAGGTCTCGGTCTGCTTGCTTGTGCACCGAGGTTTGAATGCAGCGTTCACACTATCAGAGCAGTCTCGCATTCATTTTAATCTAAGCAAACCTGCCAAGTGTGAGCACACAATAACTCAGTCAAAAAGACTAATCAACTTATGAATGATTAATCTGAGGCTGTCTAATGAATTGCTCATTAATTCAGTAATTGCTTTGACTGATTCAGCATTTGAATCACTGAGTGGATGTTTATCACAGTGTGTAGTTATACGTACACTTTAACAAGCAAGTTTTCTTATAATAAATTGTATTTTATCACCAAACATTTAAATGTTACCAGAAATATTGTGTTCTTTAGTGGGTATTTAATCAAGCTGGTGTGCAGTTTAGCCAGTTAAATCTTATTTATCTTGTCAACAGAAAAACCTGTTTCACTACAGCAGTGTAGCCCTTTGAACGCTTGTTTTTAGGATTAGATCTGAGTTAAAGATTAGTTTTTCTGTGAGGGGCGAGACTGATCTTGGATCAACACTCTTGCTCAGGTATGTTTTGTGTCTGATCTTTCAGTCTGGCCAGATTCTGTTTTTTAAGGTTGTTTTGTGTGTGTGTGTGTGTGTGCATCTGTACCAAAAAAGAAGTATGTCAAAAACTGCTGCCTCAACTTTACTCTGTTGGTTTTTTCTTCTGTTGTCTTTTATTTCCTCAGCTTTACTGTACTGGTAAAGATAATGGTTTATATACTGTGCAGACTATATATTCTGTTCTCCTACACTAACCCTCCCCCTAAACACAACCCTCACAGAGAACTTTCTGCTGTTTTACATTTTTAAATATGATCATTCTGTATGATTTATACACCTGTTTCCTTATGAGAACCTTAAATGTCCACACAAGCTCAAAATGCACTAGCATTATTATACTTATGGGGACATTTGGTCCCCATAACGTAGTGAATACCAGGACACACACACATACTTAAATGAATCTCATAAAGAACATGTTCAGGTCATATTTCACCCCAAAATCAATAGAAATGAATCTACGTTTTGCTTAAAGAAAATGCTGCCTGTTTCTGGACTATCAGCAATGAGTCAGGACAAGAAACACAACTAATGTATAAAACATGTTCAATATATAAATGTAAATATGTGCTCATGTGAGTCAGACAGCAGCTGTGTGAGTGTGTGTGTGAGTGTGTGTGAGTGTGTGTGTGTGTGAGTGTGTGTGTGAGTGTGTGTGAGTGTGTGTGTGTGAGTGTGTGTGTGAGTGTGTGTGTGTGTGTGTGTGTGAGTGTGTGTGTGTGTGTGTGAGTGTGTGTCTGTGTGTGTGTGAGTGTGTGTGTGTGTGTGAGTGTGTGTGTGTCTGTGTGTGTGTGAGTGTGTGTGTGTGAGAGTGTGTGTGTCTGTGTGTGTGTGTCTGTGTGTGTGTGTCTGTGTGAGTGTGTGTGTGTGTGAGTGTGTGTGTGTCTGTGTGTGTTTGTGTGTGTGTGTGTGTGAGTGTGTGTGTGTCTGTGTGTGTGTGTGTGTGAGTGTGTGAGTGTGTGTGTGAGTGTGTGTGTGTGTGTGTGTGTGTGAGTGTGTCTGTGTGTGTGAGTGTGTGTGTTTGTGTGTGTGTCTGTGTGTGTGAGTGTGAGTGTGTGTGTGTGTGTCTGTGTGTCTGTGTGTGTGTGTGTGTGTGTGTGAGTGTGTGAGTGTGTGTGTGTGTGTCACAGGAAGAGGAAGTAAGAAAGGTTAACTGAGACTGACTCTCATGTTTGATTTGACTGACCTTGTTCTCCAGATGTCTGTTTCTGCACTGAAGACATCAGTACAGTCTGCTCAAAGGTGCTTCAATGACACAAACATCAGTAGAAGATTTCATCAGTAAACCACACACATTGTGTCTCTATGAAACTGAGCATAAAATGATGATAGGGAATAATATGGCTATTTGTATTGATTTATCAGATACTTTTATATTAGCCTGCTTTACTGATCAGGAAAAGTCTGGACTTCAAAGTGAGCTTCTGATCTGTTTTGACCTTTTAAATGTGTGTATGTGAGTAAATAATGCATAAAATAATAGCGTAATTTTAGCAACTTTGTATATATTATATTTATGTAAACCCACATCGGCCGAAGACAACGTTTAAACACAGGTAAATGTGTTTATTAAAATGCCCTTAAACATCAGTGACCCTAAATTCATTTTAAAAGCTTCAGAGAGTTTTGTGTGTTAAAATGTCATCTTTGTGAATAATGATTTATTGTTTTCCATGAACAGTTGTTCTCTGAGTTTACTGTATTACTCCATGCTCTGCATTTGTTTGTCTTCTCATCATCTTCTCTCCAGTGGAGTGATGAAAGCTTGTGTCCCTGATCTCTGACAAACTGTTACTGCTTGATGGCAGGTTGCCATGGGAACAGACAGATTTGATTTCTTTGCAAATTTCTGTCGTTTAGATGGCTGAATAAAGTTATAGAAGCATAATACAATCCTAAGAACTGATAATAATAAATTCTGTGAAAAGCGCTTTGCTCATAACTTGGTGAAAATAATAATAATATTTCATTCTCCATCTGTCTTTTGTTACTGTTTCTACATGCTGAGGATCTGAATCTTGAAACTGTACAAGGATCTGACAATAACAAACCTCTTGTAGGTCAGAAGATTGAATTAGTTCACAGAAAAATGAAAATTGTTGTCTTGGAACACAGAGGTTATTTCACTATTATTTAAAGTAATAATTCTGTTTTCTGATTTAATTTCCTGTCTTTCAAAACTTTGGAGATAATTGTTTCTGTTTGTTAAGTATACATTTGTTTATACTCGGTTCAGTGTGAAGCTTTCAGTCGATCTCGTTTTAATTGCATTTAAAAAGTGCTGAGTCTTCGCTTCACTTCTGGGCAGCGCCATCATGTGATCTTGTGACGTTGGGGAGAATTGGCTCTTATTTGCCTTATGTCTTATTTTCTGCTCTGTTAAATTATGGACACTTTATTTTATGGCTGCTGAGACAGTTTTGTGGTCGTGTTTTATGGATTTTGTCCATCTTTTTGACTCTGCTACATCTACTGGCTGACCTTTAAATTTATGAAAACCTTTTCTTCTAATTGTTTGGACCATCTTCAGACTTATAATCAATTATCCAGGCCTGTTAAAGTCATAGAAATAGTTCTGTTGCATATACTGATATTAGGCAGAGGCCACTCTGTTTACACATGTCGATTGTCTGAGGGTACAAAAGTATTTTACGTTTCTTATATAAAAAACCATAGTAATAAAGCAATAACAACATAATATGAAACGATACTAGAAGAGATAACAGGGTTGCATGTAACAGGGTTGCAGATTTGGTCTAGAATGAATGCATTAAAATATTTCAGGTATTGTTAATCTTATATTAGGTAGCAGTTTACATATCATATCTTAGTAGTTATCACTACGGAAAGCATGTAGTTTGTGCCTCTGATGTTTAAAAAATAACGTGACATTAGTGGCACTGTATTGATTGACTGACTGTATTTCATGTTTGTTCAGGCAGAGAGGTTTGGTGATGTGAACACCCTCAGTGTGCCAGTGATCATGCGCAGAGGAGTTTCGGAGACATGTTTAGACCTGGACACGACAGACCTGGCAGGACGGGACACCTCACGATTGCGTTCTGGACTGGACAGCTTGCAGCAGAAAATACTGAAGGTGAAAGAGCAGCTGCGAATTGAGCAAAATCTACAGGACGAAAATGTGGCCGAATACCTCAAACTCATTAGCAGTGCCGACAAGCAGCAGAGCAGCCGCATCAAGCAAGTGTTCGAAAAAAAGAACCAGAAAACGGCGCACAATATTGTTCAGCTGCAGAAGAAGCTAGAGCAGTACCAACGTAAGATGAAGGAGTGCGACGTCTCCAACGGGACCAAACACATGCCCCCACACTCCAAAGACAACGCTGAGATGCCCAAAGACAACATCAAGGAAACCGTGGTCACAGGAAGTGGGCGGCACCCACATTTGGACAAGGTCAAAACTATCGGCCCGGGCGTCTCGCTATCACCACCGTTCTTCTTCAGCAAGTCCCGCGAGATAGCGAACCTCATCCGCAACAAGTTCGGCAGTGCGGACAACATTGCTCACCTGAAGAGCTCCATGGAGACGGGCAGCGGTCTTCAGGTGGAAGTGGGAGGCCGAGCTCTGAGTGGCAGTGCCACATTGTCCTCTAAACCCAGATACCCCAGTGATGATGAGTGCTCCACAGAGACGTCACTATCGGGAGAAAGTAATGGTCATGTGACTGGATTTTCAGTGACAGGACAGAACAGCGCATCTGGGAAGGAGGGAGGCCAAGGGGACAACAGCAGCCGCCTGGAGGAGGCCTTGGAGGAGATCAGGGAGCTGAGGGAGGCTCAAAATCTGTTAGCTGAAGACATCGAGACCCTGAAGACCCAGTTTAAATGTGAATTTGAGAATGTAACACAAACACTACAGGAGGAGCGGTACAGGTTAATATACCATTTCATAATCATTTTAGAGGTGCAGTGAGAAACACTGATATCTAAAACCGACACCCAAACAACTACACTCCTTCCTTCATTGCCTCACCCTAAAAATAACAAACATACTATACAACATAATCAGTGACTAACAGCTGGTGGACACGCCCCCTTTTGCTGATTGGCTGTGAGAGTGTTATTATGTTGTGGTGACTGGGCCGATCCACTTTGTTTTTCACCTATTTACACAGCCAGAACTATATGCAAACCTGTTTTTTAGCACACACACACAGAACAGACGTCTAGTGTTTCTCAGAAATCATCTTTAATTCAAATGATTATCTTGTTTTAGGTCAACTGTGACATTTTACAAATGTTTACACTGTCAGCAAAAATGTCCATGCTGGTTGGTGCTGATTTGACCATTATGGTCTTTCTGGTAAACCAGGTTGTCCATGATTTGCTGGTTTAACTAGTTATAGTAATAGTTCACCCATAACCCCCCATCGTAGCTTTCATTCATGCTTTCAGTCCACACCTCACAGTTAATATCTCATGTTTGATCAGGATGTGTGTGGACACCAGCATCCAAAACACAACACAGTGATCTTGGGATCTCACATTTGGTCCTGTTTATAAAACAAGCCACCTGTCACACCCACTAACACACTGAATGTTTCCTGTGTCAGGTGTGAACGGTTGGAGGACCAGCTGAACGATCTCACAGAGCTCCATCAGAATGAGACGGCTAACCTCAAACAGGAGCTAGCCAGCATTGAGGAGAAGATGGCCTATCAGGCTTATGAACGAGCTCGAGATATACAGGTACAGATACAGGAATCCAAAAACATACATTCACTCCCGTATCACTAACGTATGTTACTATCAGTTTAGGCAAAAGATGGTAAAGCATCAAGCAAATGCATTTATGTTGTTGATAATTTGATTAATTTTTGTTGTTTATGTTAATTTGAGTGCTGTGCTGGGTAGCCTCGCCCACAGTGAAATCTTATTGGTCTGAAATTGTATTCCACTTTGCTGTATACCGATGCTGTGTTCACCTCCTGTTGGAATTACTCCAAATATGAGATCTGAGATTCTACTTTATAAATGTGAAGCTGCTGGTGTTTTGACACCCTGAAGCTCAGCACACACAGTGTCCAACTTGTAATAATGAGTGTGACAAGGACATTAACGGCTAGTCCAAATCTCGTGATTACAACAGTTTCAGACATGAGTCTGGTGTAAGTAATGCGCTCCGCTTATCTGAACTTATTCTGCGCTCTCTGTCTGCTGCAGGATGCGCTGGAGGTTTGTCAGACACGAGTGAGTAAGTTAGAGCTGCAGCAGCAGCAGCAGCAGCTCTTGCAGTTGGAAAGCGCAGACGCCAAAGTGCTGCTGGGGAAGTGCATCAACATCATGCTGGCCATCGTCACTGTGATCTTGGTGTGCGTCTCCACAGCCGCTAAGTTCTCTGCGCCATTGCTGCGCAGTCGTCTGCACATGTTCGGGACTTTGGTGTGCGTGTGTCTGCTGGCGTTCGGCTGGAGCAACTGGGAGCGTCTGCAGTGTATTGTAGAGCAAATACTGCTGCCCAGATGAGGGATCTGAAACATGGAGTGTTAAGTCATATTCTCACTGGATAAAGTCAAAGGATGTTCCAGTCACACAAGACTATCCCAGAACAAGGGCTTTAAGAAACACTGTTACTGTGTGTGTGTGTGAGAGAGTGTTCATGACATACTGTAGCAGAAATGGGTTCATCTCTCTGTGGGACTGTGTTGTGTTAATTAGATTAACATTTCATTTGTCTTCTGTGTCTTAAAACTTTTATTTTAAGTGGTGTGTTGACCTGTTGGATATGAATGTCTGAGACATATTTTATCCCGCAATCAAAAGACAAAAATGCATAGTGAAAAAGTCTGTTTTGTGCATTATGACATTATTTTCATAAGAATTAAACAACCTGTTTTTCAGAGCATGTTCATGAGACCTTCCCTCCATTCTCATTAACATGCTCAATAAAAACGGCAAAAAACATACTGAAACAGGTTTATTTTTTCAAATGCAAATTTTTGCCTTTTCATTTCAGGGTGGAAATGTTAATTCTTACATTTACTCGGAGAAAACAGCTGTATTATTAAAACAGCTTGAGGTTCTTTTTTATCAGCACTTTAAACACAGGGCCGAGTTTGTGAACTGGCTGCTTTTCATGTTCCAGTGAATGTAACAGAATTTGGACTGTCCTCTGTGGAAGACAGAACTGCTATTGTAATACACTGTGAGTTGTAGTTTAATCTGTGCTTTCATGACTTCCATGATGTAAACTGACATGTATCACCACTGTCCCTTCTGAGCACGTTCCTGCCCCTGGTTTTGACTGAAGAGAAATACAGTCGGTGTGCTGGATGAGTTTTCTTGATGAAAGTCTCATGATTTTGGGCATGATTTTATTTGTTTTATACATGCCCTTGTTTATGTGATAGGAAACTGCTTGACATTCTCTAAATGGAAAAATAAATTTTTCTTTATTTCATTATTTATTGTTTGTGCTTCTCAAATAATGTTCAATGTAGTTTTTACACCACTGATCTGGTTTGTGCTGTCTGAATGCCTTCACCTGATCTTCTTAAATGTCTGTAAATGTCGCCCTCTTGTGGCTGAAAGTTTAATGAAGGCCTGTATGTCTTTATTTATTATTAAAATTCTCAGATGAAACATTTACTTTAAAAATCATCACGGAAGATAAAGTTACTCCATATGTAAATAAAAATACAGTTACACATTTTCATGATTTACTTCTGATTCTCTCTCAACAGCTGGCCCAGTTAATACTTATTTTGTATTTACTACCAATTTTCAATTATCGAGTGTAAGTTATGCTAACCTGATAAAAAGATTTACATTTAAAATTATGTTAGTGTGCAAAAATATCTCCTCCAATATAACATCATTGTGTCATTTCATGGCACCTCGGAGCCCTCGACTTTATTTCTAATGTCTGTGATCAACGGTAAAACATTTTACTGCATCTCACATACAGATGAAGAGCTGCTATCCTGTGTGTCTTTTAATTATAGGAAGAACTTGTATAAATGCTTGTCATCTCATTCTGACTTCAAATGAATCAAGCAAACATGATTCCTCATCATAAAGGCCACACAATGGGTGTCAATAATAACGATAGTATAATAATAATATAGTATAATAATAATAGTGACAATAATATAATTACTGTTGTGATATAAAGGTAAAAATGTTATTGAGTAAAAACAAAGTTCTCCAAAAGAACTCATCAAAGATTAAATGAATTGCACAAGGGCAGTTAGTAGCTTATTTCAGACAATAAAAAGTTACAGTGAGCACAGGTTGTGCAGCTGAACCCTGATCAGCTGTTATAGTGTGTGACTTTCATTAACTCTTAGGTATTCTTTTCATGCACAGGTGCTATAGATGGCAATTTTTTGACTGAGTTCTTGCAGTACATCCCTGGCTTTATCCTCCAGTCCATCAAGTTCCTGAGCTTTCTCCACAAGAGTGTGCTGATTTACCACAAAAGATCTCTCCAGCTCTGTCACAGTGAGACAGAAACATTAGGAAGCAAAATAATCAGAATCTAAGACAGCACATGAACAACAGTAGAGTTTATGAGTCTTTGTCTTTACCTCTTAGTCTTTGTAGTTTTGCTGTGGCATCTGTCAAAAGATCATTTGCTTCCTGTCTGAGTTTCTCCGCCCTCTGACGAGCACTAAACACGTCTCCTCCATTCTGCTCTATCAGACCACTGACCAGTGCGTACTGTGGCTGCAGTAAGTCAATGTCCTAAAGAATATGCAAGACAAATACACATATAGGCTTATTCTAACACATAAAGACACTAAATCTCTTGTTTCCCTTACAAAAATTCATAAAGTAGTATAAAAAAACATTGCTCACCCACAAGTGAAAACTATCACTATGTCCTCACCTTTGTATCATTCCAAACCCATGTCACTTCTATAAAAGCAGTTCATACAAAACAAGTGTCTTCTAAAGCTACTCAATAACCTTGTGTGAGAATAAGACCTGATCTGAGGTTGTCACTCATTGTTCCACTGCAGTTCTTAAACCTCAGCTGTGCTCATATTAACTACTAGAAATTAAAAAGAACCAATGCAATCATTCATGTAAACTGTGGCAGAACAAATCTCTACGTGTTTACATCTGAATAAAAACAAGGCCTGAAAGCTTTAGTGGAGGGTATGATTTTCAGTGAATAATAAGAAACCTTCAGTCTGTTTTTCACATAAAGCCATCAGTGTCAGAAGATTTAGGAGAGATGCACAAGTGCACGACTCTCGCGGTCGGTATAGAGACCGACTCTCGCGGTCTCTATAATGTGTTTTCATTATATGGACAGAGCTCAGAAAATCTGCAGTAACTCTTTGTGTTTGATGAAAGAAACAGCAATGCAGGTTTAGAAAGAACATGAGTGAGGAAATGAAATGGCTGAAAGGTGAACTATTCCTTTACAAAGCAGAATTAGGCACTTTTTACCTGTTCCGTTTTCTCGACATCTTGGGTGATGAATTTTGATTGTTGCTGAGTGAGCTCTAACTTGTTGGACGTTTCTAGAGTTTTCTGCTGAAGTTCATCCACGTCTCCTTCAGCATTCAACAATCTCCCTGTGCTGGTACTCAGATTGAACTCCGTCCCTTCAGTTATAGTTTGTACCTGTGAATCAAAATGATTTCACAGAAACAAGCTGATCATGTTTAAAGAGCAAACGTGACTAACAAGTCAATATCTTAAAAGTGTGACAGTAGTTGCGCTGAACAAAAAACTTAAAAAATCACTTAAGAATAAGATGCATTCTTAAATTGCTCTTTGATTTATGTTCATTTAGGAACACAATGAGGTGTGAAATTAAGTTGGTGTACTTGTGTAAGCTACAATAACTAGTATGGGTCACACTTACAGCATCGATCTGTTGTCTGGTGATGTTCATATCACTCTGAACTGCCTTCGTTGTTTCACTGACTGCCGACTGAGCACGCTCAGTGTCTTCTAGAGTTTCCTTTATCTGATCAGCAGTCAGTTTCAGAGCGGTGGCCGCCTCACTGTAATACACAAACACACATTTAAATGACACTATTCAACATGATTCAAAGAATCTTGAACATATAGTTTAGTAAATATATTTGAATATAAAGGGACCTGTGGACCATCACATACAGTATGTGTGTGTTTGCTCACCTGGCAGCCTGTGCTTGTTGCAGAAGATCCTCGGCGGTGCGGGCATGCTCTGCAGTCTGACTCAGGATATCATCCACGCTGGTCAGTCGGGCCACATGTTGGCGGATCTCTGTGGTCACATTTTTGAGTGCTCCGGGTGACACAGGCAAACTGAGTTTCAGCACCTCTTCAGCTACTTCCTCTAAACGCTTCGGATCTGTTTCATCTACACACACATATTCAGATCAAAGTTTTGTTTCTAACATCAGCATTTCCATTTCCACTGTATTTGTGACACATCACACAACAGTTCATGTGAGATACCATACTTGTTAGGAAGTCTCGTATTTGCTGAATTAGGTCTCGAAGCTCGTCATTGGTCTGTTCCACTCGTGCTTTACTCTGATTGGCTCTCAGTAACACATCGTGAGCACTGAGTTTAGCCTCATCCGCACGACCTCGAGCGTCTGACACCTGAGGAACACAGTCTTGTGCTTACAAGCTTACTCATCCTAATAACATTAAACACTTACAACAATTCAAATCAAGTTTATAATGCTGTACTGATATTCCTTAAATATTCTATTCTTCCTTTTCTTCACAAATTGTTAAACTTTTGTTTTATTGATCATTTTTGCCTGTTTATACCCTTTTAATTTTAAATTCCTTAAACAGTATAAAGTCTGAAAATCTTAAGTATTATATCAATAGAAAGTTCACCATTTAAAACATAAATGACTGTGATTAAATTGTAATATTTGCATACTGAGTTCAGGGCTGGTTTCATTTGACACGTCTGTTTGAGTAAAATGTAAATCAGCCTTTTTACTACAGTGCCTCTGAGGATTCTTATTAACTAAAAACAAATGCTGTAGTGAGTACCTACCATCTTGTTCAGCTTGTCTACTTCTCTTAGAGCGTGTAGGATCTCCTGGTCAGTGTTTCTGGCTCTGTTCAAGATCTCATGAGATTTACTCACTAATGTCTCACATTCTTTTCCGCCACACTGAGACTCGCCTTCCTCACTCACACAACCCAAACCACCACAGTCACCGCAACGGCCTGGACCTGCAGGACCTCCACAGACCTAAACATCACACATCAGTGAAAACTAAGACTGTTGCTATGAAGTGCAGGAACATGCAGCACAAGGTCAGTAATCTACCTTCACTCCCTTCTCATGTCCTGCAGTGTATGCATTTATGCTGGAGATTTATGTGTACATTATATGTCATGCTGCACTACAGATATATGACACAGAGATATATGACTGTGCACACTGTAAAAGCTTCAGAAAATCAGAGCCTGCCAATCACACAGACTGTCTAAAAAACTTATTGGTTGGTTTACCTGTTGGCTTAGATCTGAAAGATCTTTGGACTTGAGTTCAGATTCTATTTTGTCCAACCTCTGCACATGCAGCTGATGTTTCAGGTTAAATTCTTTCTCTCTTGCGTCCAGTTTGGCTTTCGTGGTGGCCCGTAGCTGGGCCGACTGTTTCACCACACTGTCTGAATCAGTTGTAGCTTTACTGGCCTGAAAACCTGCCTCTGAAGAATCCCTGTAATATTCTCTGATGCTGTCCATCGCACCTAAGGGAAACAATCACCATGTGTTTCACATGTCATGATGTACTGCAGCTGTTGAAAGATTTCTGCGTGTGTTCTGCTCACCTCTGGGGTCTGAATGTTTGATGTTCAGAACTTGCTCCTGTTTGTCTCTGGAGGTCTCCTGTAAACTCTGGGCCTCCTCATTAAGACTGTTCAGGTTCTCCATGGCCTTCTGATAATCAGCAGATATCTGATTTAGATCAGATTCAGATCGGTCCACAGACTGTCGCAGACGTGGTGCCATTTCACTGACATAAGGATAAATTATTATTCAGTTTCCTTGTAAAAGAACTCAGGTGTGTACCTCGTGGACTCGGAAAATGATAATTTGCCTTTATTTTTAAATCATAATGCACTGAAAGAATAGTTTGCTCAAACTTAGCACGCTTAGTACATACTCAATTTCCTGACGCAGACTGTCTGTGTGTTTTAGGGTTTGATGTATCTGGTCATCTTCCAGTATCTGTCTGAGCTGTTTGACTCCATCATCCAGATTTGATATGGTGTCTTTATAAGGCGTCGTCACGCCCGTTTCTTTCAGCTCCTCTGCTGCGTCCACCAGCATTTGCGTCTGATTGGTCAGCTCGCCCACATTACCATCCCAAATGCGGAAGCATTGATGACACGGCTCACACTGAGGGAAGGTCCCCACGAAGCCACGCCCACAAGAGTCACACCTTTGCCCAGCCACGCCCTCTCTGCACACGCACTCACCAGATATCTTATTACACTGCTGAGTGGCAATGCCTCGTGGGTCACAGTCACACGCTGGAACACAAACATTAAAATATGAACATGTCGTTTATCACATGATTTGAAGTGTTGGATTTGAGTGTTGGAAGGAACAGTGAATTCCTTCCAGGGGACAGGGGAACATATACGTCAGTGACACTTTTAAGAGCTTTCCCGAAAAAAGAGCATGTTGATTCTGATACATCTTACTTCTGAATGAACGTCAACAGAGAAAGATACTTTCCAACCAAATGATGTAGTTTCAGCATCTACTAGCAGGTGCCAACCAGCTAAACCCTGACCACTTGTTTATAGTAATAGGAGCGTTTACATTAAATACAAGAAATTACATAAAAATACAGTTTACAATTACATCTGAAGATATCTAAGGCTATCAGGAAATCTCCATAAAGAGGTCCAGGAATAATAATAATAATTCCACACAAGATTATCAAGCAGTCTGATGTTTGTACTGTACATGTGTTTGTCGTTCCTGTGTTCCAGACTCACCGTAGCATTTGAGCTCAGGATCGCCCCAGAACAGATCTCTGCATTCATTACACGTCCTGCCTCCAAAACCGTGCCTACAGGAACACTGACCAGACAGCTGAGCAAGCAGACACGCAGAAAAAACAGTGTTACGCTGTTAGTCAGTCAGCGCTCAGTCAGGACTGACTGCTGTTCACATCTGGAAATAATGTGTTTCAAAAAACTCTCCCGTGACCATGGGTTTGGATTTAACACATGAGTCTTTGATTTTGTGATGACAGTTTATTTACTGACGTTCATAAGACACCAAACAACGCCATTATAATCTCCCCACAAACATGATGTTCTGAATACATGTTTATTGTTCTTTTATTCAAGCTCCTATACTAACTGTTGTTCAGATGTCCTTCATTTGATCTGCTTGTTGATGTCATGCAAACCAAAGTTACTGCATGCAGTTTATGTTGTTACGTTTCTTCACGTGTGAGCGCAGTTTTTTTCAATGTGTGATTGGACAGTTGTTTTCTTTAAAAGAGATAAATAACAATAATATTAATACAACTGCAGTTCTGACTACCTCAGAATGTGATTTGATATGTTTTGGATGTTGTTTACATGTAAATGTGTAAATGTGGGTGTAAATGGAGTCTTAGGTGGGTGTGTTCGTACCAGGTCACAGGATGGACTGTAGGAGTGTTCAGGGTGACACTGGCAGGGTTGACATCCGTTTCCACTGGTGATGTTCCATGTGTTGGGCGCACAGTGGTCACACTGCTGACCCTCCACACCAGGTAAACACTGGCACTGCCCACTAACCCTGTCACAGTCACACAGACCGTCAGCGCAGCTGTGTCTGGAACTGCCCAGCGGATGGCACTGACACCCTGAATGCAAGATGATCCAAACAATAGCCTTTGGATTAGGGGTAAAAATGACTGTGATATTAACAGCCATAATTATTGATATTGTGTTAATAATACGCATATGATAATATCATAAATAATTCAGCACCAGTATCTGATTGACACTCCAGCACAGTAGGTTAACATTTTGGTTACAAACTCTCCCTATTCTGTGTCATTCATTAGCCAAAAACACAAAAAAAACAATTGAAGATGACTGATAGCATTGTTTATGTAGCTATTTTTAAAAAATGACAATATACTATTGTTATTGTGTATTCTTTTGGCCATTATATCCATGCAGTGATAATCCATTTATTTGATATTTTTCACACTCCTGTCAAAAACACATGCTTAAAATCTCATGGGTGTATGATACAAATACCAAAACATGCAAAGCATGTAGAAGAACGTGTGAAGTTTAATGCACACAAATCACAGCCAATCACATGCAGCACTTCTGTGATACTCACTTCTGCAGTTCTGTGTATGGGCGTCTCCATAGTAACCACGGCTACAGTACTGGCATGCATCTCCTTCAGTGTGAAACAGGCACTTGCGGCAGACACCAGTGCGGGCATCGCAAGATTCTGGATCCTGAATATTAATATTTCTGTTACACTGACACAGACTGCAGCGCCCACCTGGCACGTGAGGGTTACCATAGTAACCAGGAGCACATTCATCACACCTGGATCCTGGAGAGTAAAACCAAAGTGAGATTTGTTTAATGTGATGTTTTTTAAATAGTATAATGTTAACATTTACCTGTGTACCCAGAGTCACAGACACAGATCATTTGAAGAGAATTAGGATTTTGGTAACAGCTCTCAGCAAACTGCCTGCCACTTCCTGGTCCATCAGGGCACATGCAGGGGCGACATGGCTCCGTTGAGTCGAGCAAAGCATTGCCATGGTAACCACTCACACATCTGGAGGAGAGGGTTTCAGGAAGAGAAGTAATATTGTAAAATTAGTTAGTAAGTACAATGCATTCTGTGTTAGAATGATTAAAGGTAGAGTGGAGGCTGGACGTTCGTTCCACAAGAGAGGAACAGAATGAGTGAATATTTCTCATCTGCTGCTCATCTGAGTAATCTGCTGCTCTGTTATGATGTTAAGATGCAAAGCCTGAATGCCTGAAGTCACTTTGAATAAAACCGACTGCCAAATGTGTAACTGTAAATGCTACAGTAGCATCACAGTCATAGGGAGTAGATTGCTGTTTGATCATACTGTACGTATCAAACCTATAAAATCATGCTATCCTCTCTCACCTCTCACACTCGCGGCCAGTGGTGGAGCCCCTGCAGGCCAAACACTCGCCCGTACGTGGGTGGCACTGCTCGCTGTGGCCATTACAGAAACAGGGTTTGCACTGAGGGAAACCCCAGTGGCTGGGTTTACAGCTGGCACACTGGCGCTCATACGCCCCTGGCACACACAAACACTGCCCGGTGGTGGGGTGGCAGAAAGGGTTCTGGGAGCCCATCAGGTCACAGTCACACGCTGCGAATGAATTGATTGGACAGTTTTTTTTTTTTAAAATATTTTTACTGTTCGCTGTGTTAATAATTATCATTGTGTGTATATGTGTGGAGTTCACGAACGTCTGCATCCAGACGGTCCAAACAGGAAGGTTGCAGGAGCACAGGAGTCACAGATCCTGCCCGAAACATTGGGTCGACACTGGCACTGCCCGCCGCTAGAGTCACACACAGAGCTCAGAGAACCACGAGGGTCACACTTACATTCTGCCAGTCAAATGAGATGATTAACAGACAAATGGATACAGAACATAAGAAGAAACAGAAACAAGTGTTCTAGAGTCAGAAATTAATTTTTGGGATTTATTTAGGGATTTGTTTGCCCATTGGAGTTGAATTTCTATTAGTTGAAGGTTTCACAGGGCTCAGTGAGACCAGCCATGGAGCTGCACTATGAGGTCCACTGAGCCCAGTGGTGGAGCTGCATCGCATGGCACACTAAGCCCAGTGGCAGAGCTGTGGAAAACCACGCACCAACTTTCTGCCAATGAAATGATAGATGATTGACAGACAAATGGATATAGCATAAGAGATTAAACAACAGGAAGGACCCTGTGTCCAGAGCAGATGTGACTTTAAATAAGAACGCTTATTTTAACAATTATAAAATAGCATATACAAAGTCTGGTCACTGAAAGGCTGTCTTTGGTATCTTCACACAGCCATATATTTTGGCTGTTGTATACTTAGACTAAATCAATATAAAATATAAAAACTACATTTGGATGTATTTGTTTATCTGATTTTCTTACCCAGAGCGCCGTCGTGCATTAGTGCAGATATGCTGAATATGTAATCTCTGCAAATGTCTGTCACTGGGATTTTAATAACACTCTGGCTGCGTTCCATGCATCTGTATTTCTGAAACATCTCCCAGTTCTCCTGCTGCTTGGGCCCACCAGAAAACAGGTCCAGGTCTCGCACCGCTGGCAGCAGCACTATCTACAGAGGTCAGAGAACATGTTTCCCATCCTCAGTTGGAAAAACGATTCATAAACACACACGCAATACAGCCTGGTCTTCTTCCTGTTTACAGACGTGACAGTAAACTGGCACCTTCAGCAACATTCTCAGATGCACTTACTGAATCTATAAGTGTGTGTGGAGAGGAGTGATAGCTGTAGGATGAATACAAGGGAAAGCTCATGTTCACAGTGTAGTTCTGACCCTTCTCTAAACACACTGGAGCAGGAAGAACCACGTATCTGAAACACACACCGCAAAGGGTTAAATACACAATATAAACTAGAGGTGGCCTACTAAACAGTTGACCAGTCAGCTAGTCTTCAATCAATGCGTCTATCTGCAAATAATAATAATTATTATTATAATAATAATAATACATTTATAATAATAAATCTATTCTATGTTTATGAGTACATTAGCTTACAGATGGCCTCAGAGGTAACAGACATGGACTAAAAGCCACAAAACTCTATTTTTGATGTCTAAACACGACATCATTAAACACTTGGGGTCTTTAAGACTTGAGTAGTGAACTGTTTGGGAACCTTCTAGTGAATTGTGAAAATACAGTATAAACATTTTAAACACCTGTACTACACTAAACGCAGAACACAACTGAACACTTCACTAAACACTTTCCACCTCACCTGGATCCAGGATGCAGTGAAGTGCTTTGCTCATCATTGTATGTAGAAGTACAGAGGGCTGATGGGTAAAGAGTGCCGGGCCGCTCGACCCTCATCACAACCTGCTCCCATTCATCAGGCAGCTACAATAAACACACCACATATACGTCATTTAAATGTGTCTGTCAATAAGTGGCACCTGCAGTGTACAGCATCTGATAAGTTATATGTTGAATATTGTGTGTGTTTATTACCTGTGGTTCATAGCGAATCATTATATTGTATTCCATAGACTGCGGGAAATTGTAAATGTTGAAGCTCAGAGATTCTCCCTCTGGGACATTCACGAAGCCTGTACCTGTCCAGGTGGGTTTATGATCCAGAGGGGAAGGTCTTTGAACCAATCTCACCGCCTGTGTGATCAAAACACTCTCTGAATACTCTCAAACAAACATACGTGGTTCTGTTATGAGTTCTGGTTTAAAACAAACGAATCTCTATGGATGTCTATGATGTAATGCTGTAAGAGACGTCTACAGAGCTCAGCATTCTGGAGGGTTTAAAGTTGAGCATGTTAACTTGTTAAAGCACATATATTATTCACCCGTACAAAACTATGTGAGCTGTGAGCTGGAAAATTAAATCTAAATCATTTTGTAGCAGAGGGACTACTTTTCTGAGCGGATGAATTGTTGATTATGTTACAGGTACTTCCTGTGGATGGAGTTAATAATCAGCACTTTCCTCTTCTGCACCGTTTAATTTGTTTAATGGGTTTAATTTGAACTGAACCTTTGACACTCTTTTAATAGTGTCTAGAGCTCAAAAACTCCTGGTTTCTGTTGAGTGACAGTTACCGGTCCAAAAGAAGCATCCTCAGCTTCATATGTGTATAGGTCCAGTCCTGCGAAGTAATACCCAGAATGCACCTGGTCACAACGCCTGCCAAACGTGTGTTTCTTACACACACACTGCCCTGTCTCTGGAGAACAGCTAGAGATGGAGGAAATGTCATCGTGAATATTATAGTAGTAAATTAAAACACAAAGTGAATACTTGACTGGAAAGCTGATTGGTTCTTACTTATTATTCAAAGCCCCGCCAATGTCACAGTCACATGGTCTGCAGCCGTCCATATCATTACTGAGTCCCCAGTGCTGAGGCTGAAGGGAAAGTAGTGTTACACTACAGTGTGATCCGGTTTACTGTGATAGGTCACAAATGTAAAGCTCACTCACCACACACTGATCACAGTTCTGTCCGGTGACCAGACGTTTGCAGTAACAGCTTCCTGTGTGTGTGTCACAGGGAGCTCCTGCTGAGAGCGTGCCCAGAGGATTACAGCTGCATGCTGCGGCCAAAAGCACACACACATAAGAAAGATCCTACTCACTAACAACAGACAAACAGAAAGTCTAACAGAGGTCAAATCCCAGAAACAATGTACAAAAACATGCTACAAACAGCAGCTCTGATTGTGTGTGTGTGTTTTTACTGACGCTGACAGCCATGTGGATCATCGCTTAGGCCGTAATGTCCTTTTTTACAATGGTCACAGCGCTCTCCCTCCACATTAGGTTTGCAGTGACACTGTCCAGTGATCATGTCTCTCAGTACATCTGTGGTGCTGTCACACAAGCCTCCATTTCTAGAGCCTCGAGGGTCACAGTCACAAGCTGGATATAAACATGTCATTTCAATCAGATTAAACATAATAAAGCAATAACGTTTTACAGTAACGCACTGAATACTGCAGTGCAAGTGCTGAGCACAAAAAAATGTTTGAAATGTTTTTTATAACCATATATAACGTAATACATAGTGACATTAACCTTTCCTGTGCAAAGTTATATCTAATATCTTATATTAAATTATGACTAAACCAGCTGGTAATTTTCTCATCATATGTGCAAGAATATCAGAGAGATAATAATTTACATGGCATTAACTTCACTGACAGGAGTGAAATCAGTGACACAACGTTACACAGATCACAAGAATGAGTGGTCAAAAAACCCACAATACATCCACAAACACACTTACGTTCACAGATGTTGGGGTCTCTGATGGCTCTGTCAGGGTGCTGGTAATAAAACGGTTTGCAGCTCTCGCACCACTGGCCTTGTGTGTTGTGTTGACAATCATCACACACACCTCCACTTGTGTTCCCTGATGAATGATACACTGCTATGTCGAAGTGGCAGGAATATGAGTGATGGTTACACTCACACCCTGAGAGACGGAGAGAGAGACAGAGAGAGAGGGACAGATGAACTAAGCATTTACAGGTAATGTTTTATTTCCTGACCACATAAACTTTAATTGTGATGATTGTTTTCCTAATTAATTGATTTATACATTAAATTGATTCAGTATGATCTGCATCTGTGTGTTTGTCGTACTCTTGCATGCATTTGTGCTGCGGCCCTCGGCTGGTTTCCAGGGCAGATCTTGATAAAAATCCTCACACTCCTCACAGTTCAGTCCTTTAGTGTTGTGATTACACACACAGTGACCATGAACCTGTGCGCACACACACACACACACACACACACAGGTTAGAAGTGAGGGTGAATCTGGCTGATGACTGTTGTTGTTGTGTTTACTCACCATGCCCTCCACTCCTGCCTCATTGCCGACTGGCGCACACTCGGAGGCATGGCCATAGCAGAAACAGTTGCCGCGGACGACCATGTCATAGATTGCATAATAATATTTCTCTCGCACTTCCTTTTGATTGTTGAACAGATTATCACCTAGAGTGTGCAACTTCAACATACGTATGCGCAGATTTGTGATCTTTAATAGATCTACAAACACACAAAAACAATTTACATCAGCATCCAGACCAAACATTACACTTAAAACTCAACGATTGTAGCACCATTCTGTTTTTCTTATTTGCTCAATTTTATAAAGTAAGTGAAATTGCCTTACAGTTCAGTAGAATAATAATGTATCTGGATTATTCTGATGAAAATGATGCTATTTGTGTCCTACAATTTATGTCCTGTTTTTTTATGAAAAAATGTTAAAATGAAACATTGATTTTAATAAACATATTGAGGATATGGGCAATATTATATGATCGGGGGTAATGGTTTTAGAGTTTGATCCCTGAACACACATTTAACATTAAAATGACATTTGTATATATAAACCTCTGACACTGTCAGTCACAAACGGCACCTCAAACGTACAAATACTTTTAGCACAGAAGACAGAAGCGTTGCCATAGTGACGTGATGATAACTCACTCTGAATATGTGGGCTGTAAGGGTCAGGAATCACAAACGCAGGATCAAGTGCCCTGAAAATAACCTACATACAAACACAAGAACGGAAACTGAGAAATCATGTACAGTTTGTTTCTTAGTAACGACAGATTACATTTACAGTTACACTGTGTGTTTTCAGAGGACGTGTGTTAGGAATTCATGTCTGTAAATGCTACACACTTCTCCCTCTGTTGATGGCTTGATGTCAGAGTAACGGCTGTCACAAATGACATCATCCACTCTTCTGATTGGTCCCTGAGGAACGTGTGGAAATAACTCAGCGCAGTTGTAGGCAAAGTAACGGTACACCTGCCAGCTCCGTCCAAAATCTGCCGAGCGCTCAATTACCATGGCGGCAGGCCGATAAGTCTGAGAAACAGCAAAAACACACCATTTACACATGAAGAGATTGTGAGCCGCCAGATGTATGCAAATGTGTTCTACATTCCTCAAGTTCTGCTTTAGCATGTATTTAGTGTGTCTGTCTCACCTTAAAGGTCATGATGAGATGTGTGAAGTGAAACTCAGCCTCCAAATCCAGCTGAATGGTCACATTTTCAACTCCTGATGAAGAGACAGAAATGTGTGGTCGGGAAAACAAGCGTGGGATTTGCTGGCCTATTTAACGGTGGAAATAGTTTCCCTTCATGCAAAAATGGGCATGACAGACTGTTGTTTAAACATTTCATCTATGTTAAAAGCACAGTTATGTGTTCAGAAGTTTATTTATGTTTGTCCTGCCACAGATCCCAACTCTTTTGAGTTTCCCAACTCAAAACATCAAAGTTTCCCTTGAACTGCTGAAATAAACAAGTTTAATGTACTATGTAAATAAACGTTACGTTTCAGAAGTCAGAAATCTTTTCCCAGAAAAATTATAAAAATAATTAACAACAAAATTGGCTCATACTGAAAGATTTCTGAAAACAGAAAACTGAATTAGCATATAAGTGTCCACATTAATGTTGCTGGGAAGTTTTTCCACCTGGTGCAATTGTGTTTGGAGAAAGCAGGATAAGAGCTGGTGTTCCAGATCTTACGAAATATGTATTTTCACTTGGAAATTCTCTTTGACTTTCGACAAAATACAAAGTGTTCACATTTCCAAATACAATAAAACAGCATTCCCCAATGGATTGCATCATTTATATTAGTACGTTTACTTTTTAAATCAGGGAGAGACAGTCTTCAAGTGAAACACAAGGCCAAACAAAGCATCTAAGTCAGAAATTCCCTGGATTGGTGAGAGATGACGTGCCGCGTCCGTGGATTTGGTGCGTTAGCGTGACTGCTAGAGGCTGATCACTAGGGAGAGAGCGGGCCAGCTGTTTCTCACGCCCAGCTGCCGCACTCATCTCAACTCTCACTCATTCCAGAACTTCCTGTTAACTCTTCTCATGAATTACCCGTATCCCTCTTACTCTCTCTATCCAAGTTTCTTTTGCAGGACACTGTTTGTCCAATGGAAATTCATTCTGGACTAATGGCATGAGAATAAACGTGCATTTCTTTGAGAACTGAGAGAACTTATAAATCTGTGAAAATATTCATATATAGCTTGTGAGACTCATTTATGTTTTATTTAAACACTGTATTTATTTATCTGGAGAAATACAGATTCAGTGAGAAATACAGATTCAGTGAGAAATACAGATTCATTGAGAAAAACATTTCTCAAATGTTTTTGAGAAAATCTGAGAAGCAGTAGACCTGACAGCTTTCACATCCACACTTACCGTTCTGAGACTGCCACCAGGTTTTGAGGCGGTTCGGAGCAAAAGTTGTCACCACATTCTCAATGGTGTGGCTGTTGGGATTGGTGAACTCATTGTACAGCCGTCGGGAATTGCATTCAAAACATTTCTTTTCTTCCTGATGACAGACAGAGGGAGACGCAGATGTTGTGCAAGTCTGTGAGACATACAGAATCTATTGGTGACTGCAAACCAAAAAACACATTCATGCAACAGAACTCCAGATGGTCTGGACATGCACCTGTTTTCTCAGCCTCTAAGTACACATATATTCTCCCACTGACTTAAACACACACATGAGAACTCACACAGATGAACAGTGAATCATGCCACTCAAATAAATAAACTTAAATATGGGGGTAAATAAATGAGAAGAAGTTTCATTTGTGGGTGAGTTATGCAGTTCAAGCCTTTGCACCTCATATTTACACAAGTAGATTAGCTTGCATGTGTAAGTGTGAGGGCATTATAGTTTCAGACAGAACTATGCAGATCTATGGAGTTGATTACTCACTGATGTTCACAAATGCTTTGACTTGAGCTTTAAAACAGTGGAACACATTGCTCAATATATTGTGCAGAATAAATGGAAAGATGGGCAACCCAGACAAGCTAAAGGGCAAAACAGTTGCCTGAAGGGGTCTGAAACTTTCCTAAGAGAGAAGCCTTCACTGAAACCCCTCCCACCTCTTATTCTCCACACAGAGATATGATTGTTTATTAGACAGTGGCTGGAAGTGTGGGTGTAAAACAAGGACATTGTTTTACCATTCAAGAACACAGAAGAGCTATGAGCAAATCACTGATGCTTATAGTTTGTGTGCATTTTTGTATATTAAAACCCTATAGACTGAATCTGTCAAAGTCACATTCTACCCCAAAATCAAAAGACAAAAATGATATGTGGCACATTTATAAAGAACAATCTCGACATTGAACATGTCCTAGAGCCCTCATCCGATCATCCTTAAATTTAGGTGAGATAATCTTGAGAGTGTTTGACTCAGTTTTATTACCTGCGAAAGGCTCGTGATGCAGAATGTCTCCGGCTCATCCAGACCGCAGGTGGAGGAGGCGGTGAGTCGATGTGCTCTCCCGATCAGCAGATCACCAGTGGCAGGGTAACAGCTCCCCTCAGCACACATGTCATTGTGATCGGGAAGTTGTGCCAGGGCATGAAGACCAGTAACTGTGAAAAACAGTATTAGAGATATAAAAGATAAAATATAAAAACAAGCACGACAAATGGCATAGATTATGAAACAGTCATAGACATTAGCTGTATGTTTTTAATTCACAGTCACGTCTGTTAACTACAGCTCAAAGATTTAGATTCTGTAAACATTTACAGTTAGAAATGCAACTTATACAATCTTACTATATTGTATAATTCTGTAAACGGTTACATAATTACAACATTCTGTGAGCTATAAATGTGCTGAAATGGCTTTGGATTCAGTTTACAGTGTAGTCTGTTGACAATTACTGAAATTAATAGCACATGGGAACATTTAATAACCACTGAAGGATTTAATACGGCATGTAAGAAACCAAACTTGACATTATAACCACAAACCTCAATAAATATATAAATCAACACTTTCAGAAAATACACTGGACTGAAGTCACATAGCATATTTATTTAAAGTTCAAATAACAGAAAACTTTTATACTTTAAATACTGGACAGAGTATCAAACAAAGCTTAAAATGAGAACCAGAAAAAGGTCAATCTTTTACATTTTAAAAATATTTTTAAAGACTTAAAAGAGTGAACTTAAAGAGTGAAAAGCACCACTTCGAAAGCTTTATAGCAACATGCTTTGTTTTGCACAGCATTAAGTAATGCTGTATTTTCAGTCTCACAGACATGGCACACATGAAATACAGTGAGTTATAGTTTGAGTTATAAATGAATACTGTTAAACATAACTTACATATGAGAAGAGCAACTATCCTGAATGGCTGCATGACTGTTGTTTCTCAGCAATATTTTCCAGAGCTGAAGGTCTGTGTGGAGCAGCAGAGCTCCCGCCCATCATAATGAACAGGCTGATTTGTTCATGTTCTGCACTGCTGCCTCAAACCCACCATCAAGCTCAGTGAGCCGCCTACCTAGTGTGCTTTCTGTGCTCTCAAAAGTGCGTTAACATCTGGACTGAGCGCAACAAGACAGAAACGTGATATATTCGAACCCAGCCAAACAAAGGGAAAAAGCAAAGAAAACAGCCCTCATTGTGCCATGAAATCTACAGCCAGACCAGTAAGAATCGTACAGGACTATTAAAAATCATGCCGTGTGCATCCAGCTTCGAGTCTGGCTTGTACTGCACAGTCTGAACTGAAACACAGGTGCTTTCATAGAAATACTAACATCTCCCTTCATGCATCCTCTTGCAGGTGGTTTAGCCCGTTCATCCAACAGCATGACAACTGCAACATACACATGTAACCTCCACTGTTCACAACCAAACAGGTAAGAAGGTGTAGACATATAAATGACCACTGCAGAAGACACACATAAATCAGCTCAATAAATCACTGTACAACCAGAAGTCTAATAACTTAAAAAGTGATGCAATATTCGTGTCTCTAGATGTCAGTATAAGCCAAAATAGACATTTAAATATTACATTCAAGTGATGAAGTCAATGCTGCCTGCTAGATCTGAGAAAATCTGTGAGTTTGTAGAGTAGGTCTGTGTATATAAACGGAAATACAAGACAGGGAGGATTTTGATCCATTTCAGGAGGGATATGTGTATGATTTGAAATCATTTTATATGACTTATATCATTGCAAACCTGTCGTCACACTCCAGATGTAAACACATGTATTGTAAAGTTGCTGTTATTTAAAGCTGCAGCATCACACGCTTGTGGTTTCCCCACGTAAACCAGAGCTGGAGGTGTTGAGCAGAAGAGTGTGGCGCTTTACCTGCTGTATTAACTAGATTATTAGACTAATAAATCAACTACAGTATGAATTCATTTGTAAACATAACATTTATTTGTCTTTATATAAAGAAACACACACACGCATAAAAAAAAACCTGTTACTTGTAGTAACTGATTGTAACTGAACTTGTAGTTACAATAACTGTAGTAACTCTTTTGGCAGAGTCTATGGTTATAGTATGTTTTGTCAAGGAAATGTCTGAAGAAATAACTGTATGTAGTTAACCTGATATGACATGTTACAACATCTGGACAGAAACTCAAGCAGACATAACAATGAAAGCTATGCAAGAACGCATTTTAAATGACTGGCCAGTCTTTACATTATACAGTCCTATAATCTGTCACAGTATGTTCATGTATTTACATCACAAGCCTTCAAAATGTCTTCTTGACGCTCTGTGTTTTATTGAGAAAAAAACAGGTGTGTTTTCTGCTCAAAGGTTGTTGGACCTACAGTATGTAGTTCATGTTAATATTGATAACTTTGTGTTTTTGTTTACCGTGTTGATCGTTGTTGTCATTGATTAATATACGCAGGACTTAAAAACAATATATAAACTTTATTCTACAATAATTCTGATAAAGCAGGGAATGAGATGAGATACATGAGATGGAGGTTGATCTGTGCAGTTAAAATGGTTCCTGTAGGGCTGAAAATTTGGGTGCTTCTCAATTCTAAAATTGTGCATCCTGCTTTCTCTTCCTTACCCATTTTTCTCTCTCTTCAGACAGAAGAAAGTATCGCTGAAATATCGTTGATCATTCAAGCGGCACTTCAAAGCAACGTCTTTATACTGCTGAATTATCTATTGTTGAAAACAAGACATTTTAATAGCAGGTGTTTCGGCTATTAAAAAACTTGTGGATTTGTGTGATCTCTCTCAAACCTCCTCTCTCCTCCTTTCTCACCTTTCTGAGGTGCACATGGAATTCGATTGATTTCCGGTCACATGCTGGGAAAACGAGGCAGCATCAATTTGAGTATTGAGAAGCACCCGTCAATAAGAGTATGTTTGTGGGAGGAGCTTGTCAGATGTGCCCAAACTGTGGGTGGAGCCTGTTTGAGGTTTATTTTGTGTCATGGATGCAGTCTGTTGTGCGTAATATAGCTGCATCAGCTGTGCTTGTTTCAGATGAACAATGTCCAGAATCTGAGACTGGCACAGGTATGTAGATATCACAGGGAGCAGAGCTGGTGTAGAATAGCTGACTCTCATTTGTGGTATAAGTGACGCAATGTTTTAATCTGTAGGTCAAATGGGTGAAAACAATTAATAAAGAAGTCACTAAAATAGCTCAAACCACAACAACACAATCTAAAGCATAAATAGGTTTTGAAAAAACAGACCTCCACCAAAGAAGAAATAATGTTGCTGCCAGGAAGATAACGATAACTGCGACTCCACCGATCGTTGCTAAACATGGATTAAAAAACAACCAGTTTAATTTAATTTAGCAATGGACACAATGGATATACTGTATTACCGAAGGAATAAAATGTACGTACATTTACTGATTACAGAGAAGTGTTCAACTAAAAGACATGAAAGAAGAAGAATTAATTTTTCTGACTCACTTCTTTAATTACTCATTAATTTTTTAATGATCACATTTTTATCCATTTTTAAATTTGTCTTTCAGCTTTTTGTTGCCTTTTTCATGTAGATTTTTGTTACCCTTGTCAAGAACTCATTACGAACCACTTTAAAATGAACCACTTTAAAATGTTAAATAGTTCAAACATTGCGAAACCTGCTGTACATGTTTATCTGTCAGCATCTAAAGGATATTACAGAGGAAGGGCTTGTGGGTTTTTCTGCACTACTTTCGCAGAACAGGAAGAATAGAAAAAGTGCAGAAACAATGGACTGCCTCTTGATTTCATTGGATGCTGCTTATGGCAGCTCTTGTACCTGTCATACTGCACACACTCTTAAAATAAGCTTTAATGTAACAATCGTTTCTTAAAGTTGTTTACACTGATAGCGACAAACTCACTACTGTCAGAAGATCTTTAATCCTCATTTTCACCCTTAACCATAAACTGAGAAATCTGGAGGTTCTAATTCTCAATAATCTTAAATAAGGAAAAGTTATAATTAGTGATGCATACCTTCAGAAATTGCTGAAGTATTCAAGGATTTATTGACTCCTGAAAGAATGAGAGACAGTATAATAGTGAGAACAAAATAAGGGCAGTATTATTATTATTATTAGAGAAAACTACATCAGAAATATCATGACACAGTAGCTGACAAAAAGAAAGAAGAGCCAGCAACAGCTCAGGCTCAATCGCTCTGCAGTGGAGACTAGACCTGAATAATTCATCTTTATGAATCATTAAAATGTTGGTGTTTAGGATGCTGTGAGCCTGGAGACTGTAGTGTACAGTGTGATACACTATCACACTAAATATGTGATATGAATAAACAATGCTCATAAATGACTGTTGAGGTTCGCAGTCTCATGTGAAACGCGTGCAGGCTTGGACCTGGAACAGTTGTCCTTAGGTCACCACTTCATGAGCAGATTGTCCTGATAAAACCTTTTTATTACTAGAATCAACAGCAGCTTTTGCAAACAGTTGATCTACCACTCATTTTAGAAGGCAGTTTTGCCATTAGTTGTTGGTCAGGGGTCAGGGTAGATGTTTGTGGGCTTCACGATATGAAGGTGTAAAGATTTTTTTTTTTTTTAATTTTTTTTATACATAACAGGAAGCGGAAGTGGGACCAAGTTATTCTTTTGCAAGTCACAAGTAAGTCTGAAGTCTTTGCATTCAATTCTACACTTCGAGTCAAGTCCCGAGTCAGGACAGGCAAGTCCAAGTTCGAGTTGTTGAGCAAAGTCATCAACTTTAAGCTTTAAGTCTTAAACAAGTTATTAGTGCTCTTTGCCCAAATTAGTGAATCAGTACTAATAACCATATCAAATTTATAGTAATTTATATCAGAAAGGCAGGTACAATATGTTTAACATAGTTCAATTTTATGCAAGATGGTTGCCCTTAGTAAAACTACTGAAGTTCAGTTTAGGGATTGTGCCAAAATAGGACAAGCAGTGAAAAAGAATATCAAAGACAGACTTTCACCGAAATAACAACTGCTACAGACTTTAATATGTGCATGAGAATATATCCATTAAACCATTATTTAAAACCTCGGAGAAACAGCTTAAGAAAAACAGAAATGTAAAAAGAAATGCAGATGCAGAAAAAACAGGTCTCACTGAGGTGTTTTTATTACCAATAAAAATGAAAATTAAAGCACACTGAGCTTTCACAGTGCAAGGGTTGTGGCGGGATGCTCGGGATGCGGATATCAGACAAACAAAAAAAAGTGAGGAATAAGTTTAGCAGTTAACAGCAGTGGTGAGCACCAATGATCTCTCGTTTCTCATGGCTGCTCTGTGTGTCTGTCACAAGGGAGATCGTAAGCACGCTACAGGGACCTGTCTGGAGTGATAACGATCTGATCATAAAGTCTTTCCGAGTCACAGGGCCCAAGTCCAAGTCAAGTCTTGATTCATTGCTGTCAAAGTCTAAGTCTCATGAGTCTCAAGTCTTCATTAATTACGTTGAGTCGCAAGTCATCAAATTTTGGACTCGAGTCCAAGTCAAGTCACAAGTCATGCGACTCAAGTCCACACCCCTGACAGGAAGTAAGATCTTATAAGATCAGTCAAAGGCTGAACGGCATCCTGTTTTGTCTCATATTTATGTGGTTGATCTACAGACCAACGCATATTGGGGAAGTGCAATGCCAGTTTCAGACTACACAATTTCAGCCCCATCTGTTTGACGTAGAGTTTAGTGGTAGTTTCTAAACCACTGTTGATGTCAGGGTGCATGAATTGATATTTTTATCTCATGCAGTGTCATAGTGCATGATAACTGTCTGTGACTGTTTACATTTTTTGGTCCTCCATGACAGGTTCCATCACATCTGTGACAATTACAAAAATGGAAAACTTGGATGTGGTGTAAGATGCTTTGGATAAAAGCATCTGCCAAATGTAAATGTGACGTTGACCAATACGAGCACAGCCTATACACAGCATTCAAACTCGGCAGAGCTATTGGTGCTGCTAGATGGAACAGATGAAAAATTCACTGAGGTTTTCTTTCTTTTTTTGCTTCAATATCAATTGTTTGTTTATGCTCCTTGATGACATCACGCATGTCGTTAACGTGTCGATGGAAAGAGATGATTGGTCGAGAGGCATCATGCCGTCAGACATGTTTCTTGTCGAGTCAAGTGAGAGACATACAAGTTTGGAATGACATGAGTATGAGTAAATGATGACAGAATTTTCATTTTTGATTAAATTAGTATTTTTAGGATTAGCTTAGCCCATCACTGTTAATACTTCACCTGCTGTTGTAGTTGACTGGGTATGTGATGACGACCTTGTTGTCACACACTGTCTTCTTGAGCAGATGGTGAATGTTGAAGAAGGACTCTCATTGGCTGTTGTAGGAGACTCCGTCTTTTTGGTTGTAAACTTCATAGATGGCTGGCTGGTAGTTCTTCTTTTGGTTGTGGCAACTTCATTTGATGCAGTAAAAGTTGTATCCCCTGTTTTATTGTAAAGTGTCAATTAATGATGTAATTACTGTAGATGTGTGCCAAAACAAACACATACACACATAAAAAACACAAGCATACCTGCTGTCGGCACGCTTGTACCAAGAACTGTAGTAGCCTGTGTTCCCTCTGTGGTGTGTGATGTCAAATGCTGCTCATGTGTTGAGAAATCCACTGTTTAAATATATAGGAAAATTCAGTCAAAACACTGAATTCTCCTTTAGCATACTATTCATCCTTACTATTCATCCTTACTATTCATCCTTACTATTCATCCTTACTATTCATCCTTACTATTCATCCTTACTATTCATCCTTCAAACTCGGCAAAGCTATTGGTGCTGCTAGATGGAACAGATGAAAAATTCACTGAGGTTTTCTTTCTTTTTTTGCTTCAATATCAATTGTTTGTTTATGCTCCTTGATGACATCACGCATGTCGTTAACATGTCGATGGAAAGAGATGATTGGTCGAGAAGCATCATACCGTCAGACATGTTTCTTGTCGAGTCGAAAACACATAATCTGACAGAGTGATTTTTGTAACAGACAAAAATATTGTGTACCCTGTACCCGGCGGCATTAGGTTGTACAGGCCTCCACACACAAATCCTCATTATCATCATGAAATAATATAAATAAAAAACATTTAGACAACAATAGAGGGAATAGAGGAAATTATCATATAATTAGGGTATTAGTAAATTAGTAATGTAATGTAAAGAATAGATAAAGAATAGAACAGAAGGACAAGTTTATTCAAAATGAAAAATATGTAATTACTTACCCTGAAAGTTTCAAACATAACACCACATACGGCAAGTTTGAAAATGTGAACAAGGGAATGAGATTTGAGAATATGGACTACTTTTATAATGCTTTCTGTCTTTTTTGCAGCTTGACAGCCCATGATCACCATATGTCAGGGATGTCTAATCCTGGTGCTTCCAGGTCACTGTCCTGTAGAGTTTAGCTCCAGCCCTCCTCAAACACACCTGAACCAGCTAATAAAAGATCTTTACGATTACTTGAATATTCCTGTTAAGTGTGTTTGATTAGAGCTGGAACTAAACTTTGCAGAACAGACGCCCTCCAGAAGTAACTAAACACCCCGTTATACACTTTGGAATATTTGGAGAGCTGCATGAAAATTTTCCATCATTTCTTCTTTTGTCTCTCACTGAAGAAAGTGAGAGACATACAAGTTTGGAATGACATGAGTATGAGTAAATGATGACAGAATTTTCATTTTTGATTAAATTAGTATTTTTAGGATTAGCTTAGCCCATCACTGTTAATACTTCACCTGCTGTTGTAGTTGACTGGGTATGTGATGACGACCTTGTTGTCACACACTGTCTTCTTGAGCAGATGGTGAATGTTGAAGAAGGACTCTCATTGGCTGTTGTAGGAGACTCCGTCTTTTTGGTTGTAAACTTCATAGATGACTGGCTGGTAGTTCTTCTTTTGGTTGTGGCAACTTCATTTGATGCAGTAAAAGTTGTATCCCCTGTTTTATTGTAAAGTGTCAATTAATGATGTAATTACTGTAGATGTGTGCCAAAACAAACACATACACACATAAAAAACACAAGCATACCTGCTGTCGGCACGCTTGTACCAAGAACTGTAGTAGCCTTATATTATATTATTTGAGATCTTTAATAAAAATTTCTTTTATCAAACTAAATAGGATGAAAGAGTGCCAAAGATCTCTGGTGGAAATGAGAAGAAACTGCTTACTTTGGGGCTTGCTGGGATCAGCTGTAAAGTAGAAATATGAAAATATACATATTAATCACCTGTTATTCATAAAGACATAAACTGAAACAGATAAAGTTTTTAAAGTTTCTAAACATGTAAAAATGTACGTGTTGGTTAGTCTCACAGAAGTCAAAACCGCAATGCTAGGGTCTTGTTAGTGGTTGTCAGGGCGTTGCCAAGCTGTTGTTATGGTGTTCTGCCTGATTTTAGCACGTTACTACATGGTTGCTGGGGTGCTCTAGTTACTACATGGTTGCTAGGGTGCTCTGGTTACTACATGGTTGCTAGGGTGCTCTGGTTACTACATGGTTGCTGGGGTGCTCTGGTTACTACATGGTTGCTAGGGTGCTCTAGTTACTACATGGTTGCTAGGGTGCTCTGGTTACTACATGGTTGCTAGGGTGCTCTGGTTACTACATGGTTGCTAGGGTGCTCTGGTTACTACATGGTTGCTGGGGTGCTCTGGTTACTACATGGTTGCTAGGGTGCTCTGGTTACTACATGGTTGCTGGGGTGCTCTGGTTACTACATGGTTGCTGGGGTGTTCTGGTTACTACATGGTTGCTAGGGTGCTCTGGTTACTACATGGTTGCTGGGGTGCTCTGGTTACTACGTGGTTGCTCATATCTCTACATATGAGCAATGCCAGTAAGGATGATGAACTTCACATATTATTTAGTGTGTTTACAAATAAAATCAGTTAAATTTATTTGTAACAATCAAGATCCTTACGTATGCAGACAAGCGAATACTGAAGCGGATTGTTCCAGACTGCAGAGCCAGATTCGTTACTGCAGATAATCTGGCTGGATGTTCCTGCCTTCCTCACATAACCATCCACACAAGCATAACGAAATTTTTCATTAATGGGATAGGTCAGTTGGGAGGTCACAGGTTTTATGTTGGGGTTCTGTGGTGGTGGGGGTGGACCACAAACATCTATGACAAAGTGAAGAATATAGTCAAACAACTTTTTAAAGATATATTAAATATTTTGTATACACAAAAGAAAACTTGTACAGTCACTGAAACAAAATATTAAAAGCAAATATCCTTCTCAGACATATAAAATATATAAATATATAATATAACAACAGTGATATAATTTAAATAAGTAATCCAGATACACAACATCTGTGATCAGAAGATAAAATATGCGCTTCCATTATTTTAAACACTCCAACATTTCTAAAGAATACATGGCAAACGCATTCATAAAACAACATTTCTGAATAAGACTGTACACATCAAATCTGTTACGAATAGTTTGATAAAGATACATGCGATGTGAAGGGCACAGCTTTACCCAGGAAATGGAATGAGACAGAAACACTTTTTACAGTCATTTATCATATAACCGTCAAACGTTTAAGGACAGGAGAGGACAGGGACAGCTGTACACATTAATTTACATTACAACATCTACCTTAATGTAAAGACAATCACAGACAAACCAGAGCTGAAAACACAGGGTCATACACTGAGAGTATATTGAGAGTATATATTCATCAAAATACAACTCCTGCCACATCCTCTGTTCCTCTGAACTCAAATGTCCAAAAGGTTTTATGCAGAAGTTGTCATATTTTTTCTCTTGAACATAAATAACAGAACTAATGGCAAATTAATTTGTTGCTGCTATACCAGTTAAATATTACCAGTTGTCATTAAATATGGGTTAAAATATAGGCTACTATGACTGGGTACCAGCTGAAGGTAAGCAGGGCTGGTTAACAGCTGGGTGGGAAAGCGTCTAGTTAACCTGAAGTTACTGTGATGCCTCTACTGTGACTCTACACCACACATTACTCTAATGCATGTGATCATCACAGAAACATACTGGATGTTTAACTTTCTGTAACTGTGTAAATCAGTCCTCAGAGAGAGAGACTATTCAATAATAAACGATTGCAATGCCTCCAAGTTGTAACCTTTTTGCTTACTAGATAACCATTTAGAGCAACTGCACCATCTAAAGACACAGTTGTATTATATTGTGGAAATATCCTGCAGTCATAAGATCTCAGATGTGAGAGCAAAGCTGTAAGACTTCATCCGACACTATAACAGCGGTCAGATGTCGCAACTTTGAAAATCAAGCGCTGTAACTTGGATAAACTTTTAACAAACTTCTCGAGAAATAATACATTGTTCATACATGCACAGTTAAAGCATTTCTTCCTTTTGCCCTTTAATTTGTCCATTGAAGAGCCTCTATTGTAAGTGCAGGTTATTGCATTTGTTTTATAAAGAGAAGCAGTTCTGAGGATGAAGGAGGTTTCACTCTCCGTGTCCTTCATTCTGGTTTCTTTCTCAATTCGTGCTTTCGTTCTCCGCTCGAGTTTCGGTAATGATGTGATTTATCGTTAATGAATGACGAAGTGAGCTCACACTTACCGCCCGCTCGTGTAACGTATGAGGCCGTCGTGAAAACAAACACAAGCAGCACACGCATGTCCCCGTCTTCACTGTCCAGAGATCAGACCGAGGAGAGATCAGACCGAGGAGAGATCAGACAGAGGAGAGATCAGACCGAGGAGAGATCAGACAGAGGAGAGATCAGACCGTGAACACACAGAGGAGAGATCAGACAGAGGAGAGATCAGACCGTGAACACACAGAGGAGAGATCAGACAGAGGAGAGATCAGACAGAGGAGAGATCAGACCGTGAACACACAGAGGAGAGATCAGACAGAGGAGAGATCAGACAGAGGAGAGATCAGACCGTGAACACACAGAGGAGAGATCAGACAGAGGAGAGATCAGACAGAGGAGAGATCAGACCGTGAACACACAGAGGAGAGATCAGACAGAGGAGAGATCAGACCGTGAACACACAGAGGAGAGATCAGACAGAGGAGAGATCAGACCGTGAACACACAGAGGAGAGATCAGACAGAGGAGAGATCAGACCGTGAACACACAGAGGAGAGATCAGACAGAGGAGAGATCAGACACGCAGGGCAGAGGCGCGACATCTGCACGCGTTCACCGCGCGTCACGCTCCGCTTTTACTTTCACTTGTGGGCGAGTCTTTGAATCTGAACCAGACCGCGCAAAACTGAGCGCAAATCTGCATAATGAAGCTGAAACTTTAACTAAAGCATGCAAATGAATGCAAAAAATGTAAATTCTGCTTCATGTGTTAATTTCAATATTGGTTTGGATCAATATGTGTCTCATTCAAACTCGTGTTGTTCAGTTTCAGGTCGTGCTCAGTTCATGTCAGATTCAGTCTCATTCATTTAAAGACAACCATGAAATTCAATGTCTTTAATGCTTGTTCAGTGTTTGGTTCTCTATTAGACATTCAGTTCTGGTCATGTTTTTCAGTGCTGTTTGTGAGTGGGTTCTCTCTGCAAGACCTGACAGGAACAATGTGACTAATACTTACTAATGACCCAATGGACAACATTTTTACAATAATCCAGAATTTCCCCTTTAATGCTCATGACATTAGGTCCAGATGCAGTATGAGTAATGCTGGTGTTTAAAATGTCCTGTGATGAGAAAATTAGTTCATAGAGCAACTTTAAAAATAATAATAAATAACCTCCCACGTGTGGTTTTATATATAGCAGAAATTCAGAAGAAGATTCAGACGTCAGCGTCCGTGCAGAAGCAGATCTGACTTAATGCAGTAAATGCATTGACTTCTCCTTATACAGTCATGTAAAAAAATTAGGACACCCTGTGAAAGCATTTGTGTTTTGTAACATTTTTTAGTATATGGTTATTTAGTCTCAATTTTAAGATACAATACAGAGAGATTAAAGTAATATAACTAAACAATTAAAACTGAAGAAAAGTCTTTTCAAGATCTTCTGTAAATGTAATTCTACAAAAATGCCCATTTTAACTGAGGAAAAAGATAGGACACCCTAGCCCCTAATAACTAGTGTTACCTCCTTTGGCTGAAATAACTGCAGTGAGATGCTTCTTGTAGCCATCCACCAGTCTCTGACATCAGTCTGAGGAAATTTTACCCCACTCCTCAATGCAGAATTTTTTCAGCTGTGAGATGTTTGAGGGGTTTCTTGCATGTACAGCCCTTTTCAAGTCACCCCACAGCATCTCAATGGGATTCAGATCTGGACTTTGACTCGGCCATTCCAGGATTCTCCATTTCTGCCTTTTCAGCCAGTCTTTGGTTGATTTATTAGTATGTTTTGGGTCATTGTCATGTTGCATGGTCCAGTTCCGCTTCAGCTTTAATTTTCTAACAGATGGTCTCACATGTTCTTCAAGCAGAATTCATGGTGGATTGTATGATGGTGAGCTGACCAGGTCCTGCTGCAGCAAAAGCAGCCCCAAACCATGACACTTCCACCTCCATGCTTCACAGTTGGTATGAGGTTCTTTTCCTGGAATGATGTCTTTGGTTTACGCCAAACATGTCCTCTGATCTGGTGTCCAAATAATTCAATTTTGGACTCATCTGTCCAAAGAACATTATTCCAGAAGTCCTGGTCTTTGTCAACATTCTCTCTGGCAAATGTCAGTCTGGCCTTGATGTCTCTCTCAGAGAGAAAAGGTTTCCTTCTTGCACACCTCCCATGCAAGTTAAACTTGTGCAGTCTCTTTCTGATTGTAGAGGCATGCACTTTTACATCAGCAGTAGCCAGAGCCTGCTGTAGGTCCCCAGATGACATTTTAGGGTTTTTGGAGACCTCTTTTAACATCTTGCGGTCTGCTCTTGGGGTGAACTTGCTGGGGCGACCAGACCTGGGCATGTTGGCAGTTGTTTTGAAAGCCCTCCACTTGTAGATGATCTTCCGGACAGTGGAATGACTGATTACAAAATCTTTTGACATCTTTTTAAATCCCTTACCAGACTCATAGGATGCTACAGTTTTTTTCTGAAGGCCTCTGACAGCTCTTTTGCTCTCACCATGGTGCTCACTCTCACTTCAACAGTCAGGAGCACACCAGACTAAATGTCTGAGGTTTAGACAGGGCAAGCCTCATTCAAAATGCTGAGTAAGATCTGCTATTATGTGAACCTGGTGTGATACACTGTGTGTGATTTGAGCCATTTTAAGAGGGAATACATGTGAGGGTGTCCTGACTTTTGCCTCAGTTACAATTTGCATTTTGTGGAATTACATTTACAATTACAATTACATTTTACATTTACCCTCTTCAGTTTTAATTGCTTAGATATATTACTTTAATCTCTCTGTATTATTAAAATTGAGATTAAATATGCATATATCCAAAATGTTGCAAAAATGTTACAAAAATACACAGGCTTTCATAGGGTGTCCTTATTTTTTTCACATGACTGTAAAAACGAGTTTAATGACACTTTAAACAAAGCGATGAAGCTTTAATTTCCTTAAGGCCACTGGAGGGCGACAGGGTACAATTACTTTAGTGTTACGTCACACTTCGCTGTCTCATTAATTATTAGTTCAAGTTTGGAGACATCTTTAATATTTTATGGGAAATTTATTATAAATATACAAGTATTACAACTGTACAATTGCAGGAACACAACAAGAAATAATGATGTAAGAAAGAATAAAAAGCACGAGGATACGTGGCTTCTTCAATACACGACTGATGACGTCACCAACCTGCGACAAAGCGACGGCGCTCTCGTAGCATGTTGTGCTAACCGGCCGTGCAAACAAGCTGTTGATTTGTTTCGAGTAAAGGTGAGTTATTTTATTTTTAATATATTATTTTTATTATCTCAGATATTTGACAGTGAAAAGGCATATGTGGTTTTATATCAAACAGTGATAGTTATATCAAACAGTTAACGTCTAGTTATACGGTGCAATAAGGGCTGTTTGCTACTGCCAGTAAATTCTGCATGTAAACAAAATGCGACTTTAAAATCTTCTTTTAAATATGAATCTGTCAAGAGTAGCTACCTTTCGACGAACCCTAATTTATATTTACAGGGTATATAAACGCCTGGATGACTTATTTGTGCTGCACAGATTTTGTTTCATGGTCCATATGTGTGTTGTATGCGTTTCAGTATTTGTGGTGGGAAGGAGATAAAATGTCTTTATATGACGATCTGGGAGTCGCGACCAGCGACACAAAAACAGAAGGATGGTCTAAAAACTTCAAACTGCTGCAGTCTCAGCTGAAAGTGAAGAAGGCTACACTGACACAAGCAAAGGTTGCTGTCTGTTTGCATTGTTTTTGTATGTTATTAAGTGGGACTTGCTTGCATTATGTTTGATTTATAAGAATGAGCTGGAGAATGAGAAACATTGTTTTGCAGACTCAGAGGATGAGACACTCTAATGTTTTGGCTCCAGTTATTGATCTGAAGAGAGGAGGAACTGCAGATGACAGGCAGATCTCTGATACACCTCCACACGCCGCTGCTGGAATGAAGGTAAACTGGGAATTTACTGGCACCCTCAATCTGAAATGAACTTTTTCCAACACCTGACAGTTGTGGGTGAATTGAGAAAATTTTAGCAGCCAAGAAATTGTATTTTATGATTCTTTCCTTTAGGGATATTTTTTTGTTCTTATAACAACAGGATTATTGAGGCTAGTTGCTTCAGTTGGAGGTTACAGTGCGGGTGTTGTATCACCCGCTCATGTCCTCATACATGATGAGCTAGTCTCCATCTTTTAGTGAAACTTGGCCTGCCACGTTTAGACTGTTGATGCAGGGTTGCAGACACTCAATATTCAGCTGAAGTCCCCTTTAGTAAAGTTAAAGCTGTGTTCCCTCTTATGTGTGCTTTTATGTATTTTTAACTGTTGTAATTTGGCATCCTTGTTTATGATTTTGTTCCTTTCTCATTGTGGTAAAAGAAGCTAGACATTCTACATATACTTTGAATTTGAATAACAGATGTAATTTACTAAAGCAAGGGTCAGTTTATCGCTCAAATGAACTAAACTCTAACTAACCATGTAATGTGATTTCAAGTGTAATGCTCTTTGACAGTTGACTTTATATGAGCACATGTCCTTAAAATGCAGAGCAATGCAGTAATATTTATGAAGATTCCATAGATATTGTTTATTCATAGTATGTGACTGTGTGTACCTGCGTGGCTGTGACTGTGTGTACCTGCGTGGCTGTGACTGTGTGTACCTGCGTGGCTGTGACTGTGTGTACCTGCGTGGCTGTGACTGTGTGTACCTGCGTGGCTGTGACTGTGTGTACCTGCGTGGCTGTGACTGTGTGTACCTGCGTGGCTGTGACTGTGTGTACCTGCGTGGCTGTGACTGTGTGTACCTGCGTGGCTGTGACTGTGTGTACCTGCGTGGCTGTGACTGTGTGTACCTGCGTGGCTGTGACTGTGTGTACCTGCGTTAGGACTCCGTGTCAGGTGGGTTTTCCTCTGGTGATGTGCTGATCCCATTGGCTGATGAGTACGACCCCATGTTCCCCAATGACTATGAGAAAGTGGTGAAGAGACATCGAGAGGAACGGCAGAGGCAGAGAGAGCAGGAGCGACAGAAAGAAATTGAGGAGAGAGAGAAGTATGATTCAGTAATACTTACCACATTTAACTCGCCTTCACAAAACTGTACATTTCAGAGACAGATGTTAACCTTACACTGTGTGAAAAAATTTAATTAAAATCTAAGTGTTTATATGAAATTTGAGTTGGATATGCTAAAACATCAAAACACTGGTCATTGGCCTGATCTGCACAGACTGGTTTATTATAGCTTTTTGAAATTGTTGAATTGTTACACTCTTGTTCTGTGTGTGTGTGTGTGTGTTAGGAAACGCAAAGAGAGGCATGAAGGAGGGGGAGGAGCTCCCAGTGGATTTTCACGTTTCCCAACGGAGGGCGAATCCGATGAGGAGGAAGAGTATGAAAGAGAAAAGAGAAAGAGGGGTGAGTGTCCTTGAACACATTTGTTCATTTCTCTAACTTTATATCTATTCCCATGATTATATTGATCTGTGTGTTTAATACTCTCATGTCTGTTTGATACACAGGTATGGGTGGGGCTGCCATTGCCCCTCCCACTTCTTTGGTGGAGCGAGAGCGTGAGTATTATTTCAGGACCCTAAAGGCTCTTTAACTTTCTATGTTTCTATACCATTAGGTGATGTTGTGGGTACAGTGTTTCTTTTGTGAGTGAGGCAGTGGTAAATTGCTTTGGCTTTGGTGTTATGGTGGTTATTAGAATATGTACACAGTCTGCTCCTAGTCCAAGCACTCGTAATATCAAGGCTGGACTACTGCAATGCCCTTCTGACTGGCCTTCCAGCCAATGCAACCAAACCCCTGCAAATGATCCAGAATGCTGCAGCACGTCTGGTCTTCAATTAACCAAAAACAACCCATGTCACACCCCTCCTGACCTCACTCCACTGGCTACCTGTAGCTGCCCGCATCAAATTCAGATCTCTTACGCTTGCCTTTAAGACAATAACCGGAACCTCTCCCTCCTACCTCAACTCACTCCTCCAGACATATGTCCCCTCCCGCCAGCTACGGTCAGTCAATGAGGGATGTCTGATTGTTCCCCCACAACGAGGCATCAGATCAATCTGTAAAACTTTCACCTATTCTGTTCCTTTGTGGTGGAATGAACTGCCAGCCTCCACCCGATCTGCTGAGACCATCACAACCTTCAAAAAACAACTCAAAACACACCTGTCTGAACCCTAATGCTCTTCTATCCTATCCCTCTATCCTATCCTTCTATCCTTCCAAAAAAAAAACAAATCTGTCTCTAGTCCGTCTTTCTCTCTAGTAACAGAACACAATGTCTGCTTGTAAATGTAGTTTTGTAGACTTGGCTCGTTGGCGTATAAGACAAATGTTCAATGCTCTCGTCCTTTGTAAGTCGCTTTGGATAAAAGCGTCTGCTAAATGACTAAATGTAAATGTGTTGTTGGTTTACCTTCGCTAGGTTGCAGTGTTACACTCTTAAATCAGGTTGTGGGATTTCTGGGTAAATCAAATAGAAATAAAATAACAGCATATTTGTGTCTGCAGCAACATCATACTCGTATGATGAAGATGGCCGCCAGCGGTCGAAAGCAGCGATCCCACCTCCTGTGTTCGAGGACTCTGACAGACCCCGATCTCCCCCAGGACCAACCAACTCATTCCTGGCCAACATGGGGTGAGAGTGCCCTTTAAAACACCAGACCTCCACTCAGAAACAGACAGTAGTTACAGACACAATTGTTGTTGCCAGCTGCAGTTTGGATAATATACAAATGCTGAACATTTTGTGTTTGTTGCATCTTAAATTTCATTTTAATGCAAACACAATGGTTTAATTAATAACAGTTGAATTTAAATCAAATTTAGATTTCCATGCGGTTTAGAGTAAATGGGTCTAAATCTAAATTCTTTCAGATTTCCCAAGAAAATGACAGGTTTAGATGAAGTTTTTTTTTAAACACGGAATGTGATTACCAAAAGATACACATTAACCAAGGAATACAGATTCTGTAATGACTATAGAATTTAAATGCCTGATTTTAAAATAAAGTTTAGAATTAGGATTATATTTGCCTGTAATCAGTGTTACACAAAAGCAACAACAGCACGTTAGAGAGTGTGCTGGAGGTTACTTGTGAAATGCATTACGTAAGCTCTGTAATCAAATGCCGTGTGTGTGATTGTTTTACAGTGGTACAGTTGCTCATAAAATCATGCAGAAGTATGGATTCCGGGAAGGGCAGGGCCTGGGGAAACATGAGCAAGGTTTGAGCACAGCACTGTCAGTGGAGAAAACCAGCAAGCGTGGGGGCAAGATTATTATTGGAGACTCCACAGAAAAGAGTGAGATCACGCACACCACCTAAAAGCCCACGCTTCTCATAGTTTAAAATTAACATTCTTGGTTTCTTGTTGATTTGTATCGTCGTTATTGAATCCCACACTTGTTTATGTCTCCATATGTCATATTTGATTAATCATGTGCATGACAGCTCATTCATGTATATGTTTCAGCATCAGGATCGAATCAGAACGTGGCTGATCCACATGCCTCTATTTTAGGGGCATCAGGTTTGTCATGTTTTTTATCAGTCATATACTTTAACATTTGTTAAGACACATGCTAAGTACATGTTTTTCTCTGTTTGCATTTGTCTGTATGTGTCAGGAATCATGATCACCCACATGGACACATTGGTGTTTTTTTTTATTAGTCAATAGAAACAGAAACCATACGTCAGCTCTAGTTAACTTCCCTGAAACAGGCAAACAAGTATTTAACAATAATGATACATTATCAGAACAACGGATCATTTATAACACTGTTTGCTGTAAGATGATCCGTTTTTTTGTACATCCCTTGCTTTATTGTGTTATAATGCAAGTTATTTCCTGTCACTGGTTTATTATATTTTATTATCACCTGTTAAACAGGAAGTGTAATGTTTCTGCTGTTGTATGAGTCTGTGATTATGATGTATAAGTAAAAATATGATGTATGTTGATTTTTATTTAAAGCGGATGCCTCAAAGAAGAATGAAACCAACCCTCTTACAGAGATTCTCAAGTGTCCTACAAAAGTGGTGCTGCTACGGGTAAGTTGGGTGTGACAGTATTTAGGGGCTGTATTTACCTTCTGGAGTGTCTTTGAAGCAACTTATGACCAGTGTCATCTACAGCAAAAATGATGTTAATCAATAATATAATAGCTGTTTAGGGATTGTTTCAGGCTAATGTTGTCGATATACACACTTTTTTATTTTCCAAAACATGACATTAGTACAATGAGTTGACTTCCATTTCATGATGGACTTTTGAGGATAAACTGCTTGTTAAGGTTTATATAAACACGTCTGCACCTTAAAACTGTGTGTGTGCAGAACATGGTTGGCAGGGGAGAGGTGGATGAAGATCTGGAAGCCGAGACTAAAGAAGAATGTGAGAAATACGGCAAAGTTATCAAGTGTGTCATCTTTGAGGTGAGAGGCACGTTCCGCATGTCTTGCATGTATAACTGCATCTTTAATATCACTGGCTGATATGAAACCTGTGCGTCTGGCTGTGATCTCAGATTTCAGGTGTGACCGATGATGAGGCCGTCCGCATATTCCTGGAGTTTGAGCGGGTCGAATCAGCCATTAAAGGTGAGCAGTTAATGGACTCACTTTATTTCAGCTGCTCCAGATCTCACTTTAAGCAGGTAAGTGTGTGAGGGCCATCCCTTAGGTGTTACATCATCTGGCTGGTTACATCACTATCTCAGCAGACCAAACCAGTTTAATTCACCTACTCATTCACTTTCAAACATTCATTCAAATATTAAAGGAGTAATTCACCTTGATGATGTTAGTAAATTATTTTATTTTTGAAATGCACTTGGAAGCTGGAATAGCACTCACAGTTTCTGGCACAGTTTGTATAGAGGCCTGAAAATAATTATGCAGACTGATTTCCTTTGGGGTGAAAATAAATTCACTTTATTAAATAACAGAACTACCCTGTGCCACTGGAGGTAAGATTTCATATTTAAAAATTAGTGTAAGTTTGAAAACTTTTCCTTTTCTATACGTTTGATACCAGTATTTCTAAACAATTATTTAGATGCTGTTGCTAGATAGGGGCATCTTCATTCTGGAAGGTTATTTGTTAGACGAAATTTATATATCTCCTAAGATTAGTAATTAATTTTTTGGTCAGTTTCTCTAGAAAAAATACATTTAAAAATACATTTTTAATGTGTATAGCTTCTTGTCTCTGTCTTCTGTTGTGGAACATAAATATTAATGTTTTTCTTATTTTCTTATTAAGGTTATAATTGGAGGCCACAGAGTAGTAGCTTGTTCATTCAAATTATGACTTAATAATCTACCTCATCTCATTTTCCACCATGTCAAACCAATGTACTGTTTTATTTCTTTTTGGCTGCTTCAAGAATGTTTATACAGTATTCACAAAAAAATAAATTTGAAGTTTGGTTTTAAAATCCATCACATGCTCTTTATTTGTGGGTGATATTTCAGGACAGTGTCATCTCATCTCACATTGAACTACTTTTTCTATATTCTTAAGACTGATCTTGTGTAATCTGCTATGGAGTGTGTAATATGTCTGATATGTATTTTTCTCTTTAGCTGTGGTGGATCTGAATGGACGCTACTTCGGAGGTCGGGTGGTGAAGGCCTGCTTTTATAACTTGGATAAGTTCCGTGTTTTAGATTTGGGTGAGCAGGTGTGAGTGGCAGATCCAGGCCATCGTTGCCAGGACATAATAAACATCAGGAGGAAATGTGATTGTATATAGCGTGAATACTTTTATACCTTTGTAAGACATTAGCTACCCTGACCCACAATACATCCTGTAATGGGTGTTTCATTCGTTGTCACTGATACAGATATTTGTGAGTTCATTTGAATCTTGTCAGTTAAAAATAGCTCACCATGTCCTTCTGAATACGATAAACTGTGATGAAAGAACCCAAAAATAAAAAAGAACTTTTGGGAGAATAAGTAGCCGTGTGTATTCTCTGTTAAAGCTGTTGAAGTAAAATAGTTTATCCTGCCGCAGCTTTAAATAAGTCATCTGTAGGCTGACTGCCTGGTGAATGTGGACACTGTGGCACATTCAAAACATTGTTTGAATGACCTGCGTCTGGATCAACCAATGGTGTGATTCTACTTGTTTGCTATGGTTATGTGTAGTAAAACCAAATTTTATGTGGTAAATGTTGAAAAACCTCAAAACATTAAGGGAGGGCCCTAAAGAGCCACTAGAAAAATGGTAAGCAGCCATTTGGAACATGCTAGCAAAAACATGCTAACAGCACAGCTAATACCGTCTTTAATCGATATTAGCACGCGTTTACTAAGATGAATGAATTTAAACACTGTCTTGGGGGTGATGATGAAGGAATGAGTTCTGGTTCATCTTTTATATAATCAGATGACATGCACGTCCCTGTGAGACTCCAGGAAACCTACATTCTTTTGTTTGTGATGTAACAGCAATTCCCATGAGCCCTCACTCTCTGATCCACACACTATTGATAGACTAATAGAATAACACTTTTTCTTAATGCGTGTCCTGACCTGAGCACAAACTGGGTTTTGCAGGAGTGTTACTTAATGAAAGGTGACTAGAAGACATGCAGAGTTTTGTTGCTGTACAGAAATCTCTACAGGTATCTGTGTAGGACAGATCACATGTCTGTCAATGCTCAATGCCTCGTGTAAGTATAGATTCACTATGTTTCAGCAGGATGTGTGTAGATATGTGCCAGACTGCATCAGTGAGGGTGTGATGTTCTGCTTTGGTAAGAAAGTGGCACTTATGCACGATAACTGTGCTGGGGAATAAAGTGAAGAATACACTGAACTCCATGAGGATTCACTCGAACAGAACAGATCGTCATCCCGTCTGATCTGAACAGAGTGACACGTGGCAGAACAGGGTTAGGTTGTTCACTGTTGAGTTGGTACTGGATCTAAACTTGCTGTGTGTGTGTTTATGGGCAGTTGTAACTTGGTGTTAGGGTTTAATGCATTGGTTTCCAAAACAAAGTATTACATTTTTAGTTTCATTCTTAATATAGCCAGTTTTAAAATGATGATCTAATATTAGTGGTGTTTTATAAGGAAGGCATCTCTATTAATGTCTTACGTCTTGGGTTGGGGATGTGAGCAAACCCAGAGGCGTGTAACCTGCACCCATTGGTGCTACAGACATGAAAAATACCTCAGTAAGGGCTGTTGAGGAGATGTGTGTTATTACTTTGCTAAGCGACTGAATTTTCCATAGATTTGTATCCCATTTGTATTCCACTGAATGCCATCCAGAAAAAATTATATAACAGAGTCCTGGGTTCTTTTGACCAATCAAAACATCCTAGCAACTGCACAGCAAAACACTAAAAAACAGTTAGCATCTCAACACACCTCGGCAGACATTAGACATGAGAAACTGTGACACATGGGACCAGAGTCACGGACTGTGTTGTGTTTGTGTCCTATTTATATTTGCGCAGGTGAATGATGCAATTTTACAGCATTTTTTATTTTTTAAGTGGCGCCAATGTTTCTTGAGAAGGCTGATGGGATAATAAAGGTAATGGGCAGAGCCTTTATTTAGTCATGTAACAGACCTGAACGGCTTACATGCTTTGATGGGTTATAACTGTATGAGCATGTGACAGACTTTTTAGGTGTAAATGCAATTTTATCACAAACATAAAAATAGAAGTGTATTATCAGAGCAGAAGTGGTAATTGAAAGTGTTACCTAATAAAGTTTTTTACAATTTTGGTGAATCCAAATGCTGATAAAAATAAACAACAGCTTCCCATGCAAGCTGCAACCTGTCTGCAGAAGACAGCGCACTCGCATTACATCACGCAACCCTGAACTTCACAGCAAACCAAATTCTCACAGATAACAGTAAATGTAATTATTCATACTGGCAGAACTTCTTTAGGCATTACAGTCTATATAGGTATATAGGTACCTTTTCCAACACATATTTGCTTCTCAGTAAGTCCCAACATGGTTTGACATGTTTGTGTACATGTTTATGTACTTTATGGCCCTTGATGTTGATCACTTGTTGTTGTTTATGTATGTAGTTATATTACCTGTGCTTGTACGTGTGGAGGGGTTGGATTGTCTGTTACCAGGTCTGTTAACAGCCTGTAGACATGACATCAGGAGAGCGTACTGTTGAAATGCTAAGTTTGGACACTGCTTACTGGAAGTGACTCTCTGCACTTGTGAAGTGAACTTCTGATGTATGACTCAGAGAAGACTGAATCTGTTTAAATGAGCTTCTTCTGCTCCATCACAGCTGGATCATTCTGTAAAAACACACCTGAAGGACAAAGATTACATTCATTACCATGAACCAACTACCATATAAGTTCATTTCCAGGTACTGTAACATTTCAGCAGCATAGTGTTCTAAGAAATAGATTCTATAAGAATAATTAAAAGATTCTTAATTTAACCTAATACCTCTCTACTCTGTGTGTGTGAGTGTGTGTGAGTGTGTGAGAGAGTGTGAGAGTGTGTGAGTGTGTGTGAGATGTTCTCTCCAGTCTATTCCTGGTTTTGACATCTTATCCTGGAGAAGCTTCAGGATCACTGTGTTCTGTCAGTCTGATGTTGCTTTTATTCTCCTCTGCACTTCTGCTAATGGGAAACATTAGCAGTCTGTCAACATCTCACAGTAACAGTGTGCTACTGTACACAACAGTGCTGTTTACTGTGAAATGCTTTAGACTCAAACAGCCTGTTAAAGCGTCTGTTTCATGCACTGGAGTAAATTACATTGACAATATCAATGTTTATCTGTGAAGAACAGCCAGATCAGATCAATTTCCAGATCTGTCATGTGAAATGTGTTGTTGTTTTGCAAGGTGTAAACTGAAGTACTGACCCAGCAGTCAACAGCACTGAACAAATAGCCATTCAAGAGTTGTTAAACGTGCCGGTCAGTAACCCAGATTCCAGTGTGTACTGTAACATGCTGCAGGTGTCTGAGTGTATGTGTTCTCATTTTACTAGAAAGACCTTGTAGATGGCTTGAAACATTTGTACAGAATTGAGTTTAAAATATGCTTTGTTTTCAGGAAAAACATAAAAAGTCAATTAGTTGTGCTCTTGCAAAACTTACCATCATGATGCCAGGATGTTGCTAACATGCAGTTGGTAAGTTGCTAATTGGTTGCTAAGGTGTTGCCAAGTCAAAGGAGTCTATCTGCAGATCTGGATGATATGCTGAAACCTTATATGACCTGGGCCCCCATGATGCAAGTCCAATTTTCACTTCTTAAATGAAAATATTTATTCTGATCACTTAAAGTAACAGGACATCTCTCCTGAACAAGCTGGTGTGAGGTGTATCATTAATGTATGCAGAACAAATGGCACCAGACAAATTACACACCAGTTTAATAAATCACAAAAAAGGTTTAAAAACCCCACAAGCACTGCTAATGATACATGCCATTTGAAATATCAAATAATATAATTATTTTTCTGTAGGGTGTGTGTAAGTTATAAAGTAACTGTGTGTCACTTCAAAAATCTTTGACATTTAAACAATACAGCAAGCTTTACAGCAGTAGGATGTAAAACAGGTTCACCCTGAGAAGAGATTTTAACCTTTAAACGTCTTCAGATGTCTGCAGGAATGTGTGAATGAGGAGCTACATCTCTTCTCATCAACGTGAGAAAGGGAGAAGAGGACGTTTTCCACTGCAGCAGACAGTGTAATGTGTGTGAGTCTGATGTGAGTCTGATGTCACGCCCTCAGTTCTCATCCTGTACGTGCAGATGTGAGAGTCATCAGCTTCAGCATTTCTCTGAACATCTCAGAGCATTTGTGTGTGTTTTCAAGTGTTGTATCTCAACATCTCCCCAACTCTATAAATGCGTCTTATTGTATATATGACAAAGAGCTGCATGTCGAGCTTATTAAGCAACGAAACTTTAAACTTATTGAAGTTTGCGCTTGATATTGAAATAAAAACATGCTGCTTTCTTTAATTGTTATTCATTTCCCCCGTTTTATTATTTTCTTTTTAAACATTTGTTCCGCATAATCCGATAACACACTGTAACCAGTGACCACTTACATTAAATCAGTCGTATACCCCCGGAATTTCATGCACTTTTCTTTAATAAAGGACCTTTAAACAGATGAAAACAACGCATCTCATATTATCTTCATGAAGGCTCGCCCACACTGTTGCATTGGTTAAAAGTCTCTGCGTTTAAGACTGAAGCTGTAAGATGTTACTGATATTTGAGGTCTCTCGTGTGTGGATTGTCCTCTATAACAGCAGAACACAAGAAATGTCTTCTGCGTGATAAGAAACAGTTTCACAGATAAAGTGCATGAATGTATTTATTTATGATGAACTTTATATGGACGAATGCTTTGTGTTTGACCACAGTGAGGCGCATGTGCGCAGTGCAACTGTTAGACACGCCCCCACGCTTACGTCACACGGTCACGTTGCCGGTGGAGTATTTAAGCCGGTGAAGCGCGGAGACGTGCCGTTACCGATGAGAGGAACGGCAGTGTGAACGTTAAACCGAGAGAAATCTTCACACAGCAAGTCACAACAGACTCATACCGAGAAGAGTGTTTAAAGAGGACCGCGACGTGTGCAGCAGTTTCCGATCCTCCTCCGTCTTTAAGGAATGCCGAGGGAACTGACCCAAAACCGGATCCAGAAGATCTGGATTCCCTCCAGAGAGGACAAACCTGCAGCGCCTCTCCCACGTAAGAGTCCGCATGCACGACACGTCCACGACCACAGCTGGAGTTATCACAGCTGGAGTTATCACAGCTGGAGTTATCATAACTCCAGCTGGAGTTATCACAGCTGGAGTTATCATAACTCCAGCTGGAGTTATCACAGCTGGAGTTATCACAGCTGGAGTTATCACAGCTGGAGTTATCATAACTCCAGCTGGAGTTATCACAGCTGTAGTTATCACAGCTGTAGTTATCACAGCTGTAGTTATCACAGCTGTAGTTATCACAGCTGGAGTTATCACAGCTGGAGTTATCATAACTCCAGCTGGAGTTATCACAGCTGGAGTTATCACAGCTGGAGTTATCACAGCTGTAGTTATCACAGCTGGAGTTATCACAGCTGGAGTTATCACAGCTGGAGTTATCACAGCTGGAGTTATCATAACTCCAGCTGTAGTTATCACAGCTGTAGTTATCACAGCTGGAGTTATCACAGCTGGAGTTATCACAGCTGGAGTTATCACAGCTGGAGTTATCATAACTCCAGCTGTAGTTATCACAGCTGTAGTTATCACAGCTGTAGTTATCACAGCTGGAGTTATCACAGCTGGAGTTATCACAGCTGGAGTTATCATAACTCCAGCTGTAGTTATCACAGCTGTAGTTATCACAGCTGTAGTTATCACAGCTGGAGTTATCACAGCTGGAGTTATCACAGCTGTAGTTATCACAGCTGGAGTTATCATAACTCCAGCTGGAGTTATCACAGCTGGAGTTATCACAGCTGGAGTTATCACAGCTGTAGTTATCACAGCTGGAGTTATCACAGCTGGAGTTATCATAACTCCAGCTGGAGTTATCACAGCTGGAGTTATCACAGCTGGAGTTATCACAGCTGTAGTTATCACAGCTGGAGTTATCACAGCTGTAGTTATCATAACTCCAGCTGTAGTTATCACAGCTGTAGTTATCACAGCTGGATTGTGATGTGTGGTCATGGTAACGTGTTGCCATCCCGTGTTGTATTATTGTTACACGCTCTGGACGGAATTTCGCACAGGCCCAGATTGATCATCGGTAACCATGACAACAGAGTAATTAACCAGCGGTCTCTAGCGCTGTAGAAGCACTCGTGTCGCGCGTCGTGATGCGGTTGTCATGACGACCGAGCGCACTGTAGAAGCACTCGTGTCGCGCGTCGTGATGCGGTTGTCATGACGACCGAGCGCACTGTAGAAGCACTCGTGTCGCGCGTCGTGATGCGGTTGTCATGACGACCGAACGCACTGTAGAAGCACTCGTGTCGCGCGTCGTGATGCGGTTGTCATGACGACCGAGCGCACTGTAGAAGCACTCGTGTCGCGCGTCGTGATGCGGTTGTCATGACGACCGAACGCACTGTAGAAGCACTCGTGTCGCGCGTCGTGATGCGGTTGTCATGACGACCGAGCGCACTGTAGAAGCACTCGTGTCGCGCGTCGTGATGCGGTTGTCATGACGACCGAGCGCACTGTAGAAGCACTCGTGTCGCGCGTCGTGATGCGGTTGTCATGACGACCGAGCGCACTGTAGAAGCACTCGTGTCGCGCGTCGTGATGCGGTTGTCATGACGACCGAACGCACTGTAGAAGCACTCGTGTCGCGCGTCGTGATGCGGTTGTCATGACGACCGAGCGCACTGTAGAAGCACTCGTGTCGATCGTCGTGATGCGGTTGTCATGACGACCGGACATTTGTTTTACATTTCAGCGAGCTTCACTCTCCGTCTGCTCACCTGTGAAGCTTCATGAGATCCGTGTGTTTCACACTGTGTGCTCCTGTTCAGGAGCTTTAAGGATGTTCTTAATGATGAAACTGTTCTGGTTCACACGGCCACCTGCGGATAATTCATTGAGAAAGTCAGCCGTCTCTCTCCCTGTCCCTGATGGACATTATTACATCCAACACCATCAACACGTGATTAAGATGTGATTATTTTAAATCACTCAGAAGTTTAGACTAATGGACAGACACAAACATTTACTTTGTAGTAGATTTCTGTATGTCTGTATGTAAGTGTGTGAGAAAACAAGACTCATCTGTGTCTGACCCGGTTAACGTCTCTGCTGGCGGCGACATGGACTCTGCATGTGCGTTTAAGTGGCACGTATGTTTAATTCTGAAGATGCATCTGTGCGCATGACCCGCTGCATGGCTGACTGACAGATCGGTTGGATAGGGAGGGTGTCTAAAAGGCATGTGCTGATAAATCATGCTGACAGCTGCTGAAAATGAAAGAGGAAAAGCACCTCAATCGCATTGATGAGTCAAAAACATACAGCCACACACAGACAGTGAGCTAATACTGCATGTCACGCGTGTCGTGTTTGAAAGGATATCAGTTACATGTATGTATACATAGAAATGCTCTCTGGATCATGTGCCTGTTTTAATATATATCAAATACAATCAAATAAAAGGGCAATGTGTGATGGTGTATTTTCTTTGCATATTAGCAGCTGGAGGCCCTCATCTGGCCCACCCACCGACAGTCATAGTGATGGTCGGGCTTCCTGCCCGGGGAAAAACCTACATTTCAAGAAAACTGACACGCTACCTTAACTGGATTGGTATTCCTACAAAAGGTATGCAAACAAAACAGATTTTAATATTTATCACTATATCACTATTTAGTTTTATTTAAATATTACATTTTTGCAAAAAAAACCATTGCCAAGACAACAGCACTGCAAAAGCTGTTTTAAAAAAATGTTGAAAAGGGTTTCTCTTGGTCAACAAACTGGTAGTCCCGCCCTAAACTCATGCCATGGGTTGAACCAGCGTTGCTGTGTCTGACTGGTCAGGAACAAACAAAACACCACAGACACAGAGCGACAGTGTTAACACTTTTCAGGGCACTCAGTCTAGTTAATTCAGCACATTATAATGAGATAGGAAAAAGCCATTTAAAGTCATTTAAAATAACATATTGTGTGTTGTTTTCAACAATAAATGACAACACTAAATAAATAACAAATTCTCACAAAACAATAGTGTATAAAAAGACAAGCCTTTACCCTTTCATGAAAGCATCAGTTTACAGTTGTTGCATGTGTGCTTTTGCAGTTTTTAATGTTGGTGAGTATCGCAGAGAGGCGGTGAAGAACTACAGCTCCTACGATTTCTTCAAATCAGACAATGAAGAGGCTGTTAAAATAAGACAGTAAGTCGTGTGCTGAAACATTGAGTGCATGTAAAATCTGTATTTCTCATTTATACACAGTAATGATTTTGCTCTGTCTTCAGTCAGTGCGCTCTGGCTGCTCTGAGAGATGTCAGGAGTTACCTCACTGAGGAGGAAGGTCAGGTGGCTGTAAGTATCTGCTGTAAGCATTTAAACATTATGCAAATGAGTGAAGCCATGCAGAAAAGTGCAGCTTATCACCACCATCTTTCACAGGTCTTTGATGCAACAAACACCACCAGAGAGAGACGGGATATGATTCTAGATTTTGGTGCTGAAAATGGCTTTAAGGTTAGTCAGATTATCTTAACAATTACTGCTGATAAAGGCCACAGTGATGAAGACCACTGACAGGCTTCTGTTGCAGGTCTTCTTCATCGAGTCCGTTTGTGATGACCCTAATGTAATCGCCTGTAACATCCTGGTAAGATACCATAATGCTCTAACTTTGCTCTTTACACAGTTCCACTTTACTTCATAAAGATTTTGTAAGCTTTCATATATAGAAAATCTTTGAGCTACTTTACAGTCTGAAACAGAATCTGAAAATGAAATTCATCCCTGAACAGGAAGTGAAGGTGTCATGTCCTGACTACCAAGACTGCAATAAGACAGATGCCATGGAGGACTTCAAGAAAAGGATCGAGTGTTACAGACTGAACTACCAGCCTCTTGACCCGGACCAGTATGACAGGTACAGAAACAGACAGACACACACACACACACACACTTTTCCTCTATTGAAGTATCATGGATATCTCAGCTATAACCACTTTCCTTGTTTGTTCTCCAGGAATTTTTCCTTCATCAAAGTGATTGATGTCGGTCGCAGATTCCTGGTCAACCGGATTCAGGATCACATCCAGAGTCGGATCGTCTATTACCTGATGAACATCCATGTGCAGCCACGTTCCATCTATCTGTGTCGCCATGGCGAGAGCCAGCACAACCTGCAGGGTCGCCTTGGAGGAGATTCTGGCCTGTCTACCCATGGAAGAAAGGTACAAAGCTCTTAAATCTTGGAAAAGAATCTCCACAGAACCTATGCAGCAGGTTCCATTTGTGAGGGAGAGAAAACACATTTTAATGTCTCTTGCCTGGCCATTTGAAAGACTTGAGGGCAAGATGTCACAAACAAGCGTTGCCAAGAAGCTTGAACAGACGCCAGAGATCTTATTTGTAAAGTCTGAAACAGTGTGTTCCAGCCAAGAACGTCTGAGTCTTTAATGTATCTACCTTGTCAAACTCTAGAGTAACAGATTGTCCTCCTGTGTAGTTCACAGTTGCTCTTGCTAAATTTGTGGAAGAGCAGAACCTAAAGGACTTGAAGGTTTGGACAAGCCAGTTGCGTCGCAGTATTCAGACAGCCGAGGCCCTCAATGTGCCATACGAGCAGTGGAAGGCCCTTAATGAAATTGATGCGGTAAGTTCTTCAGCACACATATCTGAATTGGTTTTGTCTTCAGTTGTACTCCATATTTCATCTCGATTAATGTGCGTTTGTTGTCTACAGGGTGTGTGTGAGGAGATGACTTATGAAGAGGTGAGGGAAAGGTTTCCAGAGGAGTTTGTTCTGAGAGATCAGGATAAATACTATTACCGCTACCCCTCTGGAGAGGTAAGAACACAGATAAAATGGCTTTACTGTAGTACAACACGGTAAACCAAACAAGTATAAAATGCTTCTGTCTTTCTTTAGTCGTATCAGGACCTGGTTCAGCGAGTGGAACCTGTCATCATGGAACTGGAACGACAAGAGAACGTTCTTGTCATCTGTCACCAGGCCGTGATGCGCTGTCTCCTTGCCTACTTCCTGGACAAAAGTGCAGGTGAGAAGATGTCAGATCTGTCTGACATTAAACCAACCCTTTAAATTTCCCACCCAATGACATTTTTCATTCTAAATACTTTTCTAATTTTCTACAAACAGATGAGATGCCATACCTGAAATGTCCACTGCATACGGTACTGAAGCTGACCCCAGTGGCTTACGGTACGAGACGTTTACATTCACTGACAAACCTGATCTGAATCACATCAACAAGTATAATGTGAGATTTGGTTGTTTTGTAATTCATAGGGTGCAGAGTTGAATCTATCTCTCTGGATGTCGAGGCAGTGAACACACACCGGGACAAACCAGAGGTGAGCACCAGCTCAATTATTTAACTGAACACACACCCAAGCAGAGCAATTTGAGGGTCTGATCTCTTGTTCTGACTTCATTCATTTTCTCTAGGAGGTGAAAAGAGGCCTGAGCTCTTTGATCAGGAGAAACAGCGTGACCCCTCTCACCAGCCCTGAGCCCAATAAGAAGCCTCGTATCAAAGGTCTGGAGGAACCAGTCATCAGAGAGATGCCACCTCCCCCGTTAACCCTGTGTTCAGCCCCACACACCACTCTCACCCTGTCCACACAGGTGAGCCTCATTACTCTACAAAATCATCTCCATGCTCATTACCATACAGTCACATTTAACACTAATCACTGCCATTCATGCTTTCCTCTGTCTGTTTTCCTCATTCTGTATGTGCTACAGCACTGGCTTACTGAAGCCTGTCTGTAAGTATCTCCTCTTTAACTTCTTCCTAACACATTTACCTCTTGTACTTACCGATCATTCCCAGCCTCCTAAATTCTGAGTTCAACACATTTAAATGGGTCATATCATGGGAAGCAGGATTTTCTCTCTCTCTTGAAATGTTAAATTTCTGTATGTCTCTTTATCCATGTCCACATTAGTTTCTCACTTTTCGCCGTCTGTCTCTCGCTCATGTTTTGCATGTTTAAAGACGCACTTTCTTACATTACTTACAAGTGGTGTCAGTGCTGTTCTTTCAGAGGTAACACTCATTAAACCTGTTCTAATTGAATTTATATAGTTTAGCAGTTAATATTAACATAGTATTAGCAAAGCATAGCTAATTAGAATAGTGAATTATCAATAACAGTTTACAGGAATGATAATTTGTTAATCAACAGCTAAACTGTTCTTAACCAAACCAATCAATGGTAGCTGAAATCATAATAAAATGATGCATTTAAACTTGTGAAATTTCTGCACCGCTAGCATCATCAAATGGGATTGGGAAAAAGATTGTTTCCAAACAGGTTTCCCAAACATTCCATTGAGATTTGGTTGAGGCAGTGTTGATTTGTTGGGCTGTGTTTTGACAGCACAGATTTCATGCGGCTCTGCTTATAACCCACAACCCTGCAGATGCTAAAGTGTCTGAAAACTATTTGAACTTCCTGGGAAACAAAAACATTACATGCTTTCTTAGAAGTAGCTTACAGAGTAAACTAATGTTTGATCATTAATCAAATGTTTTTATCCACAGAAGCTGAAGAAATGCCCCATAGATAGCCATGAAACTCCTCAGCTCTGTCTGTGGAACTGTCCGGCGGTTTCTTTACTCGACACAGAAGCATTTCCTGCTGCCTCCTCTTTATGTGAGAGGAACAGAAATGAACCCTGACTGTCACCAGGGTTTCTCTGTTCGACCTTCATGAATATGTAGTGCAGGTGGTGTGATTTGTACTAGCAGATTGTGTTTTCCGTGTGTGTTTGTGTATGAAGGCGAATCAGAGTCCCGTGGCAGAGATTCTACATCCAGCTGAATACTGTTGTCATCCACCCCCACATTTGACTTTTTGAGACACTATTCCCAGTTTGTAAAGCAGGATACCACTTGTAGAAACACTTTACATTGTTTTATTTTGTTCTCAGACAATTTTAACACTGACTCTGACTAAGGAGGCCCCTGAGCTTTTTATGGACGATGCTAAAGCAGACCAAAGATCATCTCGCAGATACATGTGGGTTGATTTACATCTAATCTGCACTCACCTTTAAATACATGCTGCAAATAAATAGCACATTATATTTGCACATTTAGACATTTTGCATACATTTGTCTTAACTGAGGGCAATAATGTTTCTTACCATTTGTAATGCTGCTGGCAGTTTAAAAGGCTGTGTAAAAGTTCTCATGTTGTCTGTTGCAGTTTCGAATGATTTGTGTTGTGGATATGGATTGAGAGATATTAACTGTTGGTGTAATTTTTGTGATGAAAAAGTCGATGTGCGACTTTGTAAACATGGTATTTTATGTATGTTTGAATGGGACTGAAGTGAAACAGTGTTTGTCGTTGTTTATATTTGATGTATTTTATGATGAGATGAGCATCACTTTTTTTATACGGTTGAATTAGTTCCGTAGAGTGCCTAGAGCTTGATCTGTCAGGCCAGAGCTGCTGTTTTACATTCAGATATGAGAGTAAAAAACAATAAAAATTATTGATTTTTTTTTAGTTTATTTTTAGTATAATTTAAACCGTTATCAGTTTTTGTCAGCACATCTTGTTGGAGAATGATTAACAGATTACAGTAGTACTTGATAATGTATGTACAGTTATATTTACCCTTGTAAACCAGATGTTTACAGTTTGAACTATTAAGAGTTTTAATGCGTAGCAAAGAAATGACACTTTAACTCTGCGAATTAAAATACCAGCTTCAAATGTTGTGTCTGATGTGACCGCACGTCTAGATGAAACATTTATTACAGTAGTCACAGTGTTACGTATCGGCTCTTTAATGTAATTCATTTGTTTGTGTCTGATACTTGAACCTTGTTTTCTAATACCATATTTTGTTAAAATAATATTTATTTATTTGTACTAGACTGCGTTTTGTTTCATGCACTTTGTTCATTACTGAGATGATAGAGTATATCAACAAGCCTAAAGATCTCTCTGAAGAAGGTGAACTGTTTGTATTGTGTATACTGGATCAATAAACGGTCTATAAAAGGAACTTGTGTGTATTTGTTTTCACACTATGCATTTCCTTGCCTTTATATTTTCCATACATGGAAATATGGAGACAGTTTCCTGTCCTGCTCTCATCCTACAGCGTCTGGTCAGTTTACTGTTTTAATTTAAGCACAGAGCAGTATACAGTCATGTGAAAAAATTAGGACACCCTGTGAAAGCATGTGTATTTTGTAACATTTTTTAGTATATGGTTAGTCTCAATTTTAACAATACAGAGAGATTAATAATAATAATATAATTAAGTAATATAACTAAACAATTAAAACTGAAGAAAAGTCTTTTCAAGATCTTCTGTAAATGTAATTCTACAAAAATTCCTATTTTAACTGAGGAAAAAGATAGGACACCCCTAATAACTAGTGTTACCTTCTTTGGCTGAAATAACTGCAGTGAGATGCTTCTTGTAGCCATCCACCAGTCTCTGACATCAGTCAGGAAATTTTACCCCACTCCTCAATGCAGACTTTTTCAGCTGTGAGATGTTTGAGGGGTTTCTTGCATGTACAGCCCTTTTCAAGTCACCCCACAGCATCTCAATGGGATTCAGATCTGGACTTTGACTCGGCCATTCCAGGACTCTCCATTTCTGCCTTTTCAGCCAGTCTTTGGTTGATTTATTAGTATGTTTTGGGTCATTGTCATGTTGCATGGTCCAGTTCCACTTCAGCTTTAATTTTCTAACAGATGGTCTCACATGTTCTTCAAGCAGAATTCATGGTGGATTGTATGATGGTGAGCTGACCAGGTCCTGCTGCAGCAAAAGCAGCCCCAAACCATGACACTTCCACCTCCATGCTTCACAGTTGGTATGAGGTTCTTTTCCTAGAATGATGTCTTTGGTTTACGCCAAACATGTCCTCTGATCTGGTGTCCAAATAATTCAATTTTGGACTCATCTGTCCAAAGAACATTATTCCAGAAGTCCTGGTCTTTGTCAACATTCTCTCTGGCAAATGTCAGTCTGGCCTTGATGTCTCTCTCAGAGAGAAAAGGTTTCCTTCTTGCACACCTCCCATGCAAGTTAAACTTGTGCAGTTTCTTTCTGATTGTAGAGGCATGCACTTTTACATCAACAGTAACCAGAGCCTGCTGTAGGTCCCCAGATGACATTTTAGGGTTTTTGGAGACCTCTTTTAACATCTTGCGGTCTGCTCTTGGGGTGAACTTACTGGGGCGACCAGACCTGGGCATGTTGGCAGTTGTTTTGAAAGCCCTCCACTTGTAGATGATCTTCCGGACAGTGGAATGGCTGATTACAAAATCTTTTGAGATCTTTTTAAATCTCTTACCAGACTCATAGGATGCTACAGTTTTTTTCTGAAGGCCTCTGACAGCTCTTTTGCTCTCACCATGGTGCTCACTCTCACTTCAACAGTCAGGAGCACACCAGACTAAATGTCTGAGGTTTAGACAGGGCAAGCCTCATTCAAAATGCTGAGTAAGATCTGCTATTATGTGAACCTGGTGTGATACACTGTGTGTGATTTGAGCCATTTTAAGAGGGAATACATGTGAGGGTGTCCTGACTTTTGCCTCAGTTACAATTTGCATTTTGTGGAATTACATTTACAATTACAATTACATTTTACATTTACCCTCTTCAGTTTTAATTGCTTAGATATATTACTTTAATCTCTCTGTATCGTTAAAACTGAGATTAAATATGCATATATCCAAATGTTGCAAAAATGTTACAAAATACACAGGCTTTCATAGGGTGTCCTAATTTTTTCACATGACTGTAAGTCTCATTTCATCCCACCCACAACCATATGCATCTTCCAGTGAGTGTCGTCTTTATTTGTACAACCCAACCTGATGAAATAGATGTTGCTCTCAGTGGAAACTCACTGCATAACCAGTCATCATTTACCATTCAAATTAATGTGAAATGAAGCAATTTACATGCAACGCTGGTCACATGACATCTGTCACACGCAAAATGCTTCATGCAGCAAGTCAATGTTACAGTCAATAAAGCCAGCACTGCACAGCCAGCACTTTCAGCCTTGTAGAAGAATATGACTTCCTAAAATTCAGCATTTAACTTCTGATTAAATCTAGAATAACTAAAGCTCGTCACCACGAGCACCAATGTTTATAGCTCCAGGCTTAAGGATGCAGAACACACATGGACACACTGCACTCAGATCAGTGTACAGTCAGTCAGCTCATCAGTCGTACAGATTATCACAGGAGATGACCTCAGTGTTAATCTGCTGCAGATACAGACAGACAGTTGTGCACAGGATGAAATGTCCCACCAGCTGGAAACATCTATAACATTGTCGATTGACACACATTTAAAATGAAAGTAGTGTGTCATTCTGGAGGGCAGTTTTGCTGGACAAAAACCTACTTTACACACTGCATACAAAATGTGTCCAACATTATTGGTAGAATATTTTGGTTTCCTGAAAGTATTTTGTGTCCTAAAGTTTTGTGTCAGCTTTTACACTATAGATATAGATGCCTCAAAGGTAATCGACTCTTTTCTTTTTGAAGTTTTGTTTTTGATAATAGAGTGATATTTTCTTTTATAAGAACAGTGGAGAACTCAAAGCTGAGAGCAGAGAAAGTTTGGCCAGAACTGACATGGATGTGCAGTGGACAAGAAACTGGACTCATTCTCTGAACGAAGATGGTTTGAAGATGGATGATTATGAGCACAAAATTGTAGCACTCATAGTGCTACAATTTTACAAATGTTTAGGATTCTGTGAGGTGGTTGTTTTAGATATTCTGTTTACATAGGGTTACGTTAGCTTTCTGAAGCTTGCTGAAAGCATGACAAACCTCTGTGATCATTTGTGTGTGTGTGGTCTTGTTTGTCTATCCCAATGGGGCCCAAATGTCACCACAATGCAAATAAAAACCTATTGTGTGGGCTTACCTCCTGGTTCTCACAAGCAAAAAAGCTAGAAAACAAAATAATGTCTTAGTTAACATGTAAAAATTCCCATAAGTGTCTGTAAGAGTTAGGGTTATTGTTAAAGTAGGGACATGTTTATTGGAAACCCAAATAACATGGCTGAAAGATGTCTGTTAAAGAACTTATCATGTAACAAACACTGAACATTGTGAGAAACCACCTTCAACATCTTAAAAGAGCAGAAAAACATCTGCTGAATGTTGCTCTGACGTCTTTAAATGTCTTTAAGACATACAGAGAAAACAGAATGAGATGAAATCAAAAGATTGAACTTCACTGCATACACACATACCAACTCACGGAGCGTTTGTGGGACGTTATGACAACCTCACACGTCATGGCGGTCAACGTTCGTCTCTGAGCTTTTAAAAAACGTTTTGTCAGATGCAGCTGAAATAAACATAGCTGCTCTGCTGGGTGACTGACAAACCTGTTAAGCTCTTTGTCTGTAAATAGATCTGTAATTCTCTGGAGATGACTTAGCATGGCGGCTAAATGATGCGCTTACAGAATATCAGTGGAAGTTCCCACGCTCTCCCATTCAGTAGTGCTGAATCAGTTAATCATGTTAATCAATTAGCATCAATTAAGATGTTTTCAGAAGCAGAATTTGTTTTTGTGCTACCAAATGTGGTATGCTACTCTGTACTCCTAGAAGGGGGTCCCAGTAATGTGACGTGAGAGTCTGAGGTCAGGGGCTTCATGTAAAACTGAGTCGGATCATTTGTTGCCATGACGATTAGTTCTAATAAGGACAGGAAGACCTGTTTCTAATCCTGTCAGTCAAAGCTGACCCAGCACACACAGGTTTACCTGCGTCACAGGGCCTGAAAACCGAATGCTACATGATCTGCAGAGACTGGAAGAGACAATTTATGACCATAAAAATCTGACAGAGATTATAATAAACTTTTAACGCTACACAAATCTCTCTCACAATTGCATTTGTGACATGCTGTTGATTACAACAAAACAAACTGGCAAGCAAACAAACAAACAAAACGTTTGTCCAGCGGTTTGTAAAGAAACATTTGCAATGGAATAGTGTGTATGAATTGAACTCATAGAGGAGTTAACAGCAGTTTGATGATAGCTACTGGATGTCACTTTCAGGTATCCTTGTGTGTATTATATGATACAGGGTTTACTGTCTGTAACGGATGGATTAACTGAATATATGGTGGGGAATTGTCACAGGAATTAAGTTAGCAGTGTATGCTTAAATATGATTACTGTAACCGTGATTGAACGTGATTAGTGGACATTGATGCTCCTCTCAAACTTTTGCTTACAACTCCATTAATGTTTATCTTGTGACTATACTTTTAAAACAGTGTTTATTTTAATCTTTATCCCTGTGCAATCTCTCGCTCCATACATTTCCATTGTACTTCCATTACTACTGTATGTTAAAAAATACATATATATATATAAAATATTTCTGTGGTAATCAACAGCATGAATCACAAATGCTGTCCATACAGCTGAACTCACAATAAACCCTGAATATTCCTGTGATGAAGAATGTTAATGTCAGTGATTAATTTCAGGGGACAAAGATATATAGCTAGTTGACACACAGCTAGTTGTGGCGTGAGAAAACGACATCATCTGTGACTGTTATCAGCCAATGACCTTTTTATGTCTTTATGATGTCTGCATACCCAAACAAGGAAGTCTCAGTTCAATTACCCAGAATACCTTGCTGATGAGCAATAGCAAGAGCAAATATTTACCCTGATGTGAAGTGTTTTTAAAAAAAACTTTACCAGTGACAAAATTGTTGGTCATGAAAAATATTACTGCAATTTTTGTAAAAACTAATAAAAATAATTTTCCCGCAATTTAAAAATGTCTCACTGTAATATTACAACATCAATACAAAAATCAATAGAATGTCAAATAATACTGTTAACAATATCACAGTAAAAATCAATCATATTGTCGTGAGGGATTTTCATTAAGATTAAAAATCTTAAGAGGGACAAGGGTAAAACACTTTAAACACAAAATGCAAAATGAAATCTGTTACTTTAAATAACCTCAACCTCTGTAAAGTGTCTGCAGCTGACGAAATAAAAACTTGGACGAGGATGAGTAGAGAATTGTGTTCATGAGGTATTGAGGTATCATCAGAGATGGCAAAGTCTGTCCTCGCGGGTCACGCTGCTCTCTTTCACATTTGCCCCCCCTCCTTTTTTTCCTCTTTATCCCTCGTTCACGGCTGAATAATTAATCCCAGAGTATGCTGTGTTCACACTCACGTACTCACTCTCTGCCTCGCTCTGCCCTGCTTTCACATATGCATACAACACAAACCCACAAATGGAGGAGCAGCACTTACTCAGCATCTCTTTTATTCACATGTGACTGTATGACAGTCACTGTAAGACATGTGACTTTGATACAGTCGGCATCTTTCAGGGTTTCTATAGGGAAGGGTTACACCAGAGTTCACTTTCACTATATCCAAATATAAGTTTGGTGCTGTGTTGATGCTATAAGGGTATAATTGTTTTACAATTGTTATACAACAATTGTTATAAAACATTTCTCAGCAAAATTTTCCAAGACCAACTATCTGAGTCTGTTTATTTTGAGAGAATTTTAGGACCTGAAACATTTTTCTGTCTGTTTGTCATTTAATCTATCAACATTTTTTAATTCTATCTATCCACTTTATCAATCAGCCAGATCACCCTAGCAACTGCCTAGGATCTGCCTAGTAACCTCTTAAAAAACACTTAGTAGAAGGTCTGTATAACATTTCAATTTCAAACTTATGAAACCATTTTAAACTTTCAAGCAAGGCTTTGTTTAACCATCAGATTTTGTTATAACTAACTTTCCTTCTCCAGTTTATTTTTTCCATGTCTTTACTGTGCACTGAAAAGAAACAGGTGATGTCTGGGTGTCATTAGCCTCTAAAACATGTACATTCCATCTGTAAAGTCACTGTGGTTTATTCAGTAAAGAAAGAATAAACTGGGTGGAGTGAGAGACGGGATTAGAGATGGAGCGGAAGACATTCAGGTGGACGTGAGACTTCTCACATTCACTAGATGGGGTTTGGTTTAGTTTCTCTGACTCACATCCAGCATGCATCAGTAACCTAAACCAGTGCCTAAATGTCATCCAACAACTGTCAATGTGGCCCTGAGCAGCCAAAACTCAGCTAAGCTTAATTAACCAAACTAACAGACCAAAATGAACACAACTCTCAGCTGCCAAGTTAATCGTTTTCATATGACATACAGTTATTATAACTAGAGATGCCCATATAAAGCTGACTTAAGAGGCTCGCTGAGTTAGAAAAATCACACACAAATGCACACAGATACAGAAGTCGGGATGAACCAGTGAAAACTGGTCACGCCACTCTTTTGTTGATACAGTATTAGAAAAAGCAAAAGGTTTTTCCAAACGTGTGCATGTGTGCACGTGTGGCCCAGACATCTGACATCTGCCACAAAAGCGTCATTGTGTTTTTACAGTTTACAGGAAGTCAAACATGCCAGAGCAAAAGGCAAGCAATCTGGTTTAATATGCAAACAAAGGCTTAGATTGACATTTTTTTTTATTTGTTCTATTTTCAAACACTGAATGACATTTTTAAAATGTTTTTTTAGTTATGACAAGGAAGTGAATTTGTGAATTTGTTAAACATCTTTTAGAGTAAATTTCCATGTTTTTTCCATCACAGCGATGTCATTGGAATGGACAGAAATTCAGAGGGGAAAAATAAAGCAGCTCTGTATTCGCCAGACTATTACATCATAATCACAAGATTACTGGCAGTGTTGTGTCAGATACAGTGTGCCAGTGTCTCGGACATGAGACATTTCCAAACATGCTGGAGTTTGTGATAAAGATTCAATAAAATCAATTGATTTAATAATAACTGCATAGCATTTTTGCCAGCACAGTGCACAGGTGCTTGTTACTGGTTATTCAGGACTGAGAGTTCTGGATAGTTACTATGATGCTGCTAATTGGTTTCAATGTATTTTTTTTGCCCATTTTATCATCATCCAGGTGAAAATCTTATCAAATGCCATCAAATGGAGGTGCTTTCCAGATGAAGCGAAGATAAAGAGATAACCGAGTTAATGCGAGTTCAGCAGGACCTCTTTCAATATTACCAAAGTTTTTCCTCAGTATCAGTCATGAGTTAAACTGATGCTTCTCTACATCTGTTCTTGTTATTGGCACGTGTTTGACATGTTGAAAGCAAATGTAACTGGTTTCACTAACTATAAAGTGTTACCGAGAAGAGAGAGCTGTGTGCAGAATCCACACATGAAACTTCCTGTTTCTCGGTTTTATCTGTATAACTTTCACAAGCAGTTACCTCACACAACCTTTTGAACTTTCAATAAAAAAATGTTGTCTGTTTCTTGTAAAAACTGTTTCTGACTTGTATATGACAGATGTTGACACTTATCACTTATATCAGCTCATCTCCCAGCTTAACTGACCTCCTTGCTAATCTTATACCAATTTAACCTTAACCCTGATCTGTTAACAACTCACAAAGAGTAACAGATCACTTCCTATCTGCTTGGTTTTGACTTCCTGTTTGTCATTTTTAAATGTTAATGTCATGGTTTAAGCATTGTGGCAACAGTCCATCACAGGAATGTTGGCAAGAACAATTTCAATTTTCAGAATAAGAGAGACCAGTTTATCAATTGTGATAAAACCTGTAGGTTTACATTAAAGGAGGAGCCGTATATAGACCATATGTCATTTTTGTATTTTTGACTTATATAAACCAATTAGAAACCACAAAAACACTCCACCTACCTTTCAGAACACCCTAGTAACCACATATGAACCTCTAAAATAAAAGGTTGGAAAAGACAACACAGATTGTTCATTTCTCCAGAGCCCATATTCAGGAGGATTAAGATTGTAGGTCAAACGTCTGGCAGTCTCAGTACCAGTAAGCATAAGTGAGTGAATAAGGAGAGCAGATGATTAAGAAGTTCCTCAGGATCCTTCAAGAAGCTTAATCTTGAATGTCTCTGAGTCTCTTATAGTGTGTGTGTGAATGCCTTCTGCTCTTGACCCTGTTCCCTTGACCCTAGATCCCATTAGTTTGGACACAGACTCTCAGGCATCCGTTCAGATTAACCTATTCTCGATTCTGCACTGTCAGCCAATTACATTGTACACACACCCAAAGAGAAACACAAGCCTCTGTCAGGTACACAAACACTAACGTTGTTGTATGCAGACTGTGTACGTGACACTTTCACGAAGACACTGACGGATGCCAACCAGAACGTCACCAGCTTACGTGCACCAACTCAAGCAGAATCCAAAACTAACGGTGATAGATAGACCTGATATAAAACTAATAACCTGACTGACTGACTGATTTATTGTGTTATCCCTTGTCATAATGTCCAAAGTACTTCAGCTATGGTGACATGGTTAGTTTCTTTACCTTTGACCAAAGTAACTCGGACGTGTGCATGTGTATGTATCTGGAGTATTTCAATATACAAGCTGAGTAATCACCCACGTTAAAACATTTATATTTTATCCAAATATCTTGGCTCTGCACAGACATATAAAAGCACTCGTAACTGCACAAGCTAAAGAGCAGAGACGCACACACATTGGATAAGTAAACCGAGTCTTATGATAGTGTAGAACTGAGGTAAGATTGAGGTTAAATTGGTAATAGGTAAAGCACATACATAATTAGATTAAACCTTTTAGATGTACAAGAACAAGTAACTCTATTTACATAAATAAATCTGCATTTTGCTACTGAGCTGGAATAAGTAAAACAAACACTACTGAGAAAATGTAAAGGGGGAATCGCAGGTGAATGAATCTAAGATCTCACACCTGCACAGCATCATAAAGATGAATGTTATGTGTATACGGTAAAAAACTTTACTTAAATAAATTTTTACCTTAAATTTTTACGTTTAATCAACTTGGCTATACTTAAATTTATATATTTATAATTTATAGTATTTTTTGATATTATTAAGAAATTTCAACTTAATATTTTAAATCCTGACTGGTATAACTTAAAACAACAGGTTAAGCAATTTCCCAATGATTTCTTTTAATTTACCTCAGCTCAACACCATTCAAAATCACAAAGACTAAGCTGAAATGACACTGAAGGCAGCACATCTGATTTTACAGTGTAAAAGTCACAGGAAGATGATGAAACGTGTTGTTTGTGTTCAGACAGTGATCTGTCTCTGAGGTCAGCCTCATACTGAATGTCTCTCTGCAAACACAATGCAAATAAACACTGGAAACAATCAGAGAATCAGGTGGATAATGTAGTGACATCACATTGATATGTACAGTAGTGACAGTACAGTCTGATGACTCCCGCACATGCGCACTACTCCTCTGTTTCCTGCCTGTGATGTCATTCTGGAGAAAACAGTGACCTCTAGAGGACGGCAAGCCTAACTGCGAGTTCTCCACCTGATTGTATTACAGCTAGATTGAGGATTAAACTGTGTGATTGCTTTACTGCAAATCATTTATAATGATATACATCATTATAACAATATACATCATTTATAATGACCAAACTTTTCTCATTTGACACCTTTGGTGAGTTTAAATGTGTGACTGTCCACTGTGTCTTTGTAAGGCAAGATTTACACTTTCATAATCGGGTTTCATTTACAGGCTGAATTACAGAGGCCGCTGTTACTTTTCTCATTGATGGCCGAGGCTGGACCAATGACTAAATAGTGAATCTTAAATTACAGAGATTGATGTTAAATCTTTTGAATTAATAAACAAATAGTAAATAAATAATGGTTATACTGTTTTGAGTTTAAGTGGTTCTGGTAAGACGAGCGTCTTGAGAATGATTTGTGATTTGACTTTCTCAGCGAACAAATATGTTGTGCCTCATAGAAAAACTATTAACACAGTTGCCAAGTATCTGCCAATGGTTTCAGCATTATTAGTATGTTTCTCATGTATTTACATTCAGATAACACACCCCAGTGTAACCTCATCATGATCCACCAACAGAACAGGATTCTTACACTGATTCTGAAGCATAACCAGCCGCTTATCATTCTGTTTATGAATATTGTAGCATATTTTATTAAAAAATGATTCATACAAACCAACTTGCTTCTCTCAGGGCAACATGAGTAGACTTTTATGAGTTGTTGTTGAACTCTCTTATTTTCTGGTTAAATTTGTGGGTGTAGCAATATTGTGAAAAATAATAACAACATCTAACATTTAACCATCTTCATCTCAGCACTGGAAACTCTAAAGAGATGGAGGTAGATGTCTACAGAACGAAGGCTTCACTTACCTAGAGGAATCATTTTGTCTGAAATTAGTCTCTTTTGTGTTTTAAATGGACAATGCATAATTACAAAACAAAGACACAATCTAATAATTATTTTTAAATAAAAATTTTAAGTACCTCAGAGGAAAACATATTGCTGATACGCTGTCTTGTTTAGACTAATAACCACTTATTCAGTGGGTTAGTAGTTCAGTGATTCAGAGAACTCTGAGTAACCTAAAGTTTATGACGTACGTTTGACGTTTATGATGTAGTATTTTGCTTCACATTACAAAACTAAGAGATATGCACACCAGTACATACATTCTGAAGTAAAGAAACACTGTAAACAGATCTAATGAACTTATTTTGTGTGTTGATGCACAACTAAACACACACATCTTCATGTGATTTTGGTCATGACTTTATGGGAAGTAAATGAATTGTCATAACTCTACTGTCCATAGCATGAAATGAGCTTGATTTGACACTTATTTGTCATGCTGTACAGGTGAGTGTTTCGTCACGTTTCTGAGCTGTTCACAGTATGTTCACTAATGTCTGTGATAAATGTGAGGTCATTGGTTCTTCAGGTGGGTCATAACAGGATTGATGAAGGAAAAGTTGTTGAACATGCTCTGGTCCACACTGTTGATAAGGGTTCGATCTGCGGTGGAAAGTCTGGGCTTCTCGTTTATAAACTCCTTATCAAAGTTACTGCAGTCGCTAGATGATACCTGGAAATGAAGAAGCTCCAGATGTCAGTCACTTTGTACTGTAGGTAATCTCTGATAGACAAAACAGTGAGCTGTCTACTACATTACCACTGAAATGGGAGAATTTGATATTGCTTAACCAAAGACGCAGATCTCTAATGAGTTTAAAAAACACATAGCACTCTTGAAATAGAATTGTTTATTGTATTAGACAAATAAATTCCCAAAAGAAATAGATTTATTATGAAGATGTCTGACATCTTGGTTATTTTTTTTCACAGTTTGCTGCATTGCATTCTGGGATTGTCTCTGAGAAGGCCTTTAACAGCCACTGAGATAAAGCGATCATTATCTTACCACAGTGGGCCTGAAGGGCGGCTCCACCTGACGTTTCTCCAGCGCATTCCAGTCAGTGTCCCTGAAGAACGCATGCTGCCGTATGTTTCCTTTCACGCCCAGCCTCCGCTCCGGTTCCCTCACGAATAACTGCCATCAGGCACATAAATAATAAAATGATCGCAAAAGTGGTTCAAACAACCTCTGAGTTATATTCCAAGTTAAGCCATATAATAGCTTGTACTTGCATTATATAGAAAAGAGTGCACAGGATATTTTTAAAAAATTGACCTGTGCAGTTTAGAAAAGAATTACATTGATGCACGAAAGATGACAATAATAGAAGAATTTTCATTTTTCATTGTTGTACCTTAACAAGAATGTCTTGTGCATCTCTAGTTAGCCAGCGTGGGTAGCAAGGGTCATCGGTACGAATCGACTGGAACAACTCTTCTTCATCATGTCCATGGAATGGTGAGTGACCAATCAACATCTCATATAGAAGAACACCAAATGACCACCAGTCTACAGAGGTCCCATATTTCTGCCCGAGCAAAATCTGTTGAGAATAAAGTTATGGTGTTATGAGTCACAAATTCTACGTAACTAAGCTCTGAGGAACTCTAAATGAAAGTGATTTTGGCTGGAGACTATCACCTCAGGAGCAATGTAGTCTGGTGTTCCACAGAAGGTGCAGGTTCTTGCTTCTCCGAACATGTTCTCTTTACACATGCCAAAATCTGCGATCTTGATGTGGCCTTCAATGTCCAGCAAGATGTTATCCAGCTTCAGATCTCTGAAGAGATCACACACATACAGACAGTGTTTTAAATACTCATCAGCACAGCTTATATTTTGGGGTGTAGTTTTACAGTCATGCGTACCTGTACACAATGCCTTTAGAATGCAGAAACTGCAGCCCACAGACAATCTCTGCAGCATAAAACCTGAAGAAGAGAGGAGAGAGGAGGCGGAAGATATTGAACTAACAGACACAAGAAGAATGAGCAGAACCTCAGCTTTTAAAGATCTGTTCATGGGGCTGCGTGTGAGTCTCACGTGGACCGTGGGAGGTCAAATCTGTGACAGGTCTGGATGTGAAACATTAGATCGCCTCCGTTTAAGAACTCCATCACGAAGAAAAGATTTTCCTTTAGAGACCAACAGAGAAACAGATCGATTCAGACCGGTCAAGAACAAATACAGGTCAGATCATACAACTGAATGTGTATTGCCATGTGCTTCACAGTACCTTGGTCTGGAAGGTGCAGTAGAGGTGTGTGAGGAAGGGGTGTTCCCAGGCCAGCGATAACACCCTCCTCTCCACCATTGTGCACTCAACATCATCATCCATCAGAACCACGTCTTTCTTAAGGGCCTTTACTGCAAAGAACTGCCCAGTGCCCTGCAACTCAGCCAGAAACACCTACAAACACACATATTTCTTTAGATGCATTCATGTTTGAGACCACAAGAACAGTTTCTTACCTTTCACTCGTCTTACCTTTCCAAAGCTACCCTTGCCCAGCATCTTATGCAGAGTGAAGTTGTCAAGCGTGAACTTCACGTGGTGCTCTTTGCGTGGAATGGCGTACAACGGCTCAGCCTCATTGGTAAGACTTGGCTTGCGGCCCTCAGTCGGGGTGTCCCAGGCGATACCCTGCTGCTCTGTAGAGGGACCAGAGCAGGTACATCAATGTATAATGGAACAGCATTAATCAGGCACAAAGGCTGTTTTAAACAGTGAGGTTCAAAAAATACATATATAAATAAATGATCACATGTATATCTCATTAATACTAATCTCACTAAATAGCTTATAGTCTTATGCTAACACGTCTGAGGCTAGCACTAAAAGAAACATACATTGTGATAAGCTCAGCTGTTTTCATCCAAAACTGTTGTTTCACTTTTACTCATTACCATAAAGTACATACAGAAAACAGCTTCACAAAGAATGTTATATTGTGTGTGTGTGTGTGTGTGTGTGTGTGTGCTATGATTTTTGTGCTTATTTGACTGTCATGTCATTATCTTAGTGACAGACTAGCATCAGACTGCACAGGATTTAACTGTTTAAGTGTTAGAGAAATGTCTTGGGCTGCAGCATTTCAATGCAGTCATCTATGAAGTTCATGTCAGTTAGAATGAGACAGTAGACAGAGAGGCACATCACTAAGGTTTGAAACAGAGCTACCGAGTCTATGAAGGGTCATGTGACATCTTGTCTCTGAATATTGTCTGCAGCAGTGGATGTCATTTGAAAGCATCACTGTTTTATGCGGCATGGGTTTGCTGGGAACTGAAAGTATATCAGTGGTTTCAGGTTGCTGTATGTGTACCTTTGCGTGGTAAAGCTGGCACAGGTGTAAAAGGAGATATTGGCAAGTAGCCTGAGGGCTCTCTGGTGACGCCCGTCTGACCAACACCCACCGGCCTCTCACGACCAACAGTTTCATTACTCTGAGAGTTACGAGCCTGAAATGGACAGAAAAACACAGACACACTTTGAATTCATATATGATTATGTAACCTGTGCCACATGATAACCCTTATGAAAATGAACCATGGTTTTCTTGTGTGAAAGTCTAATAACCACGGGTTTTTTTGGTTTGTATAACAACAGTAATATAAATACCATGGTTAAACAATGGTTGCTGTAGTAAAACCATGGTTATTTTGTGGTTACCATGGTTTAACTATAGCAACCATGTTTCTTTGGTTTTACTTGGTTTAAAACCATGGTTAGTTTTCATAAGGGAATATATGTCCCTCACATAATTAACATATTACACTTACTCTATTCATATTACACTTATCACACCTTCTGTGGAGTTATACATACTATGTTGGGTTACTGAGGTATTAATAAGCACAGGTTATTTATAAATGACTACAGGTCTGTGCTATTCTTTGGCAGTTGTGTGGCTTGTTTCTGACCTGCTGAGTGCTTTCAATCATGGCCAGAGCTTCTGCCATTAACTTCTGGTTGACACCGCAAAGATTAGCAACTTTCCTCTGACACTTATGGTGAACGTTCATGCTACACTCTGCAAGCAGAACACAGCTCAGGTCAGCACTAATTAAAAAATAAGATGTTATGAGGACATACTTTAAAAGTTATAAGTAAAAGTTAAAAGTTCTTTTCCTTAGTTCAAGATAACTTTGTGATAATGACATTATCATCCTATTGCTTTTTTCAGTAGGGGATGATTTCAAAATGTCAACCCTGTTACCATGATTTTGTGTTGCATCCAATTAAAGGTCGGGTAGGCAATTATTTCCAGAAACGTTTTTGTTATGTCTGTTATGCTGCATTCGGTCTAAAAGCAGTTATAGAATGTCCTACTAAAATAAAGCCATAATTACATCCCATCACACAGCATGTATTAATTTATCCTGAGATGACACCATGCTTTTTATTAAGTTTTCATAAACTGTTTCATAAACTGACACTTAGACATTTCTGACTGGCATGTGCGCATGTGGAATGTATCACCTTCACATTTGAGGCCCTGGCGAGCGAGACCCCACAACAAGGTGCCACAGTGCTCGCAGAACGTTGGACTCTTGTAGTTATACACTTTAAACCTGTGTGGCATGTCAATCTTAAAGCGCTCCTTGTGGATCTGAAAACACACACAGATTTAGTGTCGACATCATTCTAGAACACACACACATACACCAAGTAACCCTGGAGGGTGTCTAAACCATCATCCAGTCTTCTCAGTGTGAATCAATGTGAATGTAATTACTGTAAAGGAAGAAGTTTGAGAAGTATGATTCATTTTCTACAGTAATTCTTAATATGCTTTCATCAGAAGTTTGCTGAAGTTCTGCTGGATTTATAATTAGCTTCCTGTTGCACAAAGAGTCCAAAGTTCTCATGTTTGAAATCAGGTCATCAAAGGCTGAAATGTACACTAAGAGGTCTGGATTATGCTCTGTTTGAAGATTACATTTATTATATAACTGTACAGAAAAACAACAGATGCAGAACAGTCAGTTTGGTATAAATGGGATAATGGATAAAGGATAATTCATGATAATTAGGAACATTTACCCCACCACCTCCAATAAAACCTCATTACTATAATACATTTGTTTGTTTTACTGTAACGTTAACAGCAATCACATTCTGATTCTGACTCTGACTGTAATTTTTACTCTAATTTACTGTAATTTTTAAAATGAAAATCAACATAAAGGCCCAACAAATACTACCATGATGTATAAATATATTACAATATAAATACAATAGAAAGCCTAATTGCCATTATAAAGATTTAAAAAAGATAAACGAAGAACATGGATGGAAAGTTTTCCTGACAAGTTTCAGTTTTGTGAGATTCACTCAAAAGTACAAAGACACAAAAACAGTTAAAGGGTTTAAACACAATGTAGTTACCATGGTTTCTTTACTGTTTACAGCTGAGCCTGTGCATTTGGCGATGACTTTGTCGATACACTTTTTATGGATGGCAGCATTGCAATCTGGGTAATAAAGAGACGTTTGTAGGAAGAGTTCTGACACTGCTTCAATGGAAACTCATTTGAAAACTGTTCTGGGAACTGATAAAATCAATGAGGATGTGAAAAAAGTGACTTACGTCGACATTGATAGCCCTGTTTATTCAGGCCCCTGAAACAGAAGAAAATATTCACTATTTATTGCGCATGTGCTAAATAGCTCTGTCATTAATTGATGGTTGAAAATCATCATATTTACTCTCTTAATAAATATTTCTTGTTTTATTGTAATTTATTAGTGTACGCTATTTTAAAGAATACACATTTCATTATCATGACTTATCATGGTTGTTATCATGATCTTTTTCGACTAACTTTTCAGCTGTTGTAATCAAGGCCATGTGGGAAGGGAAAAAATAATATTAGCCAACAATATCATAGTCTAATATATTCCAAACAAATTATGATGGATGAGAACAAATCCTGTCCTACATTATTTACAGACTATTCTGTTTTATTCAGAATTGTAGAAATAAAATGCCTTCATTAACTTAAAAGAAAAATAAAACTTAGAAACAGAAAGTTTTTCCTGACAGCTTTGAGGAATAGCTTTCTTTTGATGGTTTATAGCTTTAGACACTCTCTGACTACTGGAACACTGATTCTACATGTCCACCGACTCTCATCAGATTATTAATAAAGCATTAGTAGATTTATTATCAGTTAACATGATGGTTCTCGTGTCTTGTGTTAAACAACCATTGTTGTTAACTAACCATTTCTTCTACTAACCCTACTTCTAACGGTCTACTAATATTTCACTAATACTGTAATGAGAGTTAATTGACAGGTACGGGCAGCACTCCTTACAGTCAACAGCATGTCTAAATCCATCAAATTAAAGTGAGACCAGATCTGATTTAGCGTGTGGTGTGGACAGTACCAGACAAACTCCTTGCAGACCGAGCAGAATGTGGGCTGAGGGAAGAATGTGGCGGTGAACTCGTGACATTTGACCACATGAACTTTGGCTTGTTTGATGGCACCGCGTCTGTGATGCAGTGCGAACATCCCCTCTTTCTCCGGCTCACTCTCTCTATCTGCTTCCCTGTGACCTGCAGCATCTAACACACACACAGAAACACCAGCAGGCATTTATACAGGCTGTGATGTCAGCTGTATAATAATACATAATTCCATGACTGCGTTTTACCAGCTGCTCACGGAGCAAATGGACAATTGCCATATTATAATAAGTTCTTTTAAAAAGCTTTTAAATACTGTTAATATGTGAATCTGTATGTTAAAAAAACACTCACCACTTCTCTCTAGAAAATATCGTGCCTTCATTAATAAACGACCCTGTGGCTTCAGTTCCACCTACAGTTCACAAACATCAAATTATTCAAAACAAACAATTGACTATGTATGCATTTTGGAATAAATATTTAATCTACCACAAAGTCCCACAGTAGTGACATTCATTCACAGTAGTGACCTCCTGCAATTCTCAGGAGGGCTCAATCATTCAACAATTTACGTGCTGAAATGAATTTTTTTGATAACTATATCGGTACATCTGTTACTATATTAGACATAACCTATTGATACAGTGGTAACTTTTTTGGGTTATACTTTATCTTATCTATCTGTGTTGGTAAAGTGTACCCTTTATTGAATTGGGGTTCTTATCCTCTCTGATTGTTTAAAATAACAAAAACTTGCATGTGTATGCCAGATATCAACAGTAGCATATTTGTTTGCATTTTGTTTTGTGATTTATTGGAAATGATGTCTACTGTATGCATCTCTCTCTCTCACACACACACACACTCACCCAGATCTCCAGTTTGCCATTCTCTTTCTTGCAGCGTGAAGCGAGCGTGTCTAGCTGGACGGTGGCCTCCGTCTTTAGCTCAGCGGTTTTATCCTTCACCACCACATGCATCACTCGTCCCCTGTGGATGTGAGCGTCAAATGTGCTGCTCCAGGGGGGATACATGGTGGGCCGCTTCTGCTTGTACACCTGACCTTTTTCTAGAGATATCCACACATAAACAACCACACACAGACAAATGAGTTTCACACAGCAATACCAGCAATACACTGACAATACCAAGACATGAGGAAGAATTCCCTACATGTCTTCACAGCATTCCGACTGAATTTACAGCCTCTGAAACTAACACACTTACTGCACAAACAGCATTATTGTACTGTATGTCATTCATGTCTCATGTTTATTTGCACAGCACTTCACAATACATTGTCTTTTTATCTCACACACTCTTATTTTTCGACCCCTTTCCTCTGACCACTTGCCTCATCATGGCGTGGCATTGTGGAAAAGTGGGAAAAGACCCACTTTTCTAGTTCTGTCTGTAATGTTGTGCACATACGTCTTTACACATTGCTGAAATGATTCTTTACTGAATGCTGATTGAATGTGTAATTTTACATCCAGCACAAATCCACCTCATAAATGTGCAGCTCATTGTTTTTGAGTGTAAAGGTGTAAATATGTTAGAGGTTCGAGTATGACTCGACTTTTTTGTGACAGATACTTGTGGTTGTGGTTGGTTCTAAAAAATGAAAGCAAGAGGTTGCTGGGAAACCCTTGCATCAGCATCACTGCCTGTTTACTAAGTGTGTAACTGCTTTTCATTTCATTTAATCTACAGCATTTGTTTCCTGAAAGCTCTTCTGATTTATGCCCATATTCTATAAACTATGGAGGGCAATGCAGTATACAATGTACACTGTAGACAATAAAATAAAATACTGTTTTCAGAAGAGAAACTGTATAGAGACGTTCTAGTACATTCTAGATATCAAGATTCCTTCCAACCGATCTGACTCTAACACCTTCACCACACGCAGAGCAAGAAATGTGATGTTACAACATGTCTGTAATAAAAGATTAACAAAATTAATCTATTTATACCGAAACGTCATAGCACTGTTAATTATAACACGGGCGTTACAGCTGCCAAATGCAAACAGTAAATCTTTTAAAGATTTTAGGTCTAAACATTTCAGATCTAAGTGCATTTGATGCATCTATGGGCTTTCATGAGCTTGTATTTTACTGATGGATGAGAAACATAGAGTGAGTAAGAAGAAGCCTCTTTGAAATGAAGGATGTGTTTGTGACAGACAGAGCTTTATGAATCACTTGAAAGGTAAGTTTGAAAGAAAACAGATATCACGTCCTTACTGACAATGACACGCTTCCCTTAAAATATTTACACACAAACTTTCATATGTGTGCACACACACACACACACACACAGAAACATCAGTCAATACACTAATAAACGTTCTATGAACACACTTTTAACAGTTTTGTTAGCCAAATTTGTCTACCAACGATGTCCATATACTGTAAATACATCTCAAGAAACGTTTTCTGAATGTCACGTTATTTCCACTGCGTCTCAATCACTTTTGATTCTGTGATGGAAATGACATTGTAAATATTTTTAGAATGAAATGGTGGATTTCTTTTGTCTTGCTATGGCTAATTTAAAATCAAATCAGAATACACACAATTAAATCTTTTTTTGTAGTTTTAAACGAATGAACCTGTGAGTTACAGAAATGGCAGCAGCTGAAGAAACAGTCAGGTGTCTGTCTGTCTATTAGCATGTATCTACACTAACAGTTTCTCACCCGTCTCCACGGCCTCTTTCATGTAGACAGCACAGTATGGACTGAGAACCTCCTCATGGCAGGCAAGTCCTGGGTCCATCTCAAAGCTGGAGAAAGCAATCCTCAGGAATGGAGACATGCTTCAGATCCAACAGCCTCTGATACGCAGTGTCTTTTAAAACAGCCTTTATTTCCGATATGCCTCTCTTCTGTACAGTACAGTACTCTTATTCAATGCTTGTTTTTACATTTATGGTGTCCATTATACGAGTCCTGCAGCTCAGGCAGCTGTGGGTTTAGTGTTGCAACGCTGTCCCTTTCTCTTCACGAGTGTCTCCTCAGATGAAGTGAGCAGTTATCTCACCAGTTCTGTCTGTGTTATATCTGTTGTTTCAGAAGCTATGATGCCACAGAACACAAACTGACTGAAGAGTTTCTGACCATACAGACCAGACAAGTTAACGTCTGTATTTACCAGCTGAGAACCGTGAGGTAACTGTGATGGAAGAGAAACAGAAATAATGACAGATAATAGAAGTGAAATACAAAACTCCCATCTGAGCAACCGGCCAGGATTCACTTCTGTCCTGACTCATGTAGGAGGAAGCATGACAACTCTCTTAATATTCATTAACTGATTGCTGAGGTTTTTCCGAGTTATTTCTATAGGGTGCTCTGGGTTGTTGCTATAGAGAATTGCTACTGAAGACATTTCAGGTCACGTGAGTCTTTATGACATTCTGGTCCCTAAATATTGATGCATAGGAGGCAAAGATATAATAATATTGTGTGTAATCACTAGGAGCAAAAAACAACAATGTCATACTGTAATTTATATATATATTATTATATATAACTGGTGTGAAGATTTTAATAATTAAAGCAGCAGGTCTTTGGATGGTGCTCTGTAAGTGTCTGTATGACTGCCATGTATTTCCTGTCATTTGACTGACAGCTCAAACCACACTTCCTGTAGCATGGAGAAACTAAGATAGCGAGTCTCTACTCACAGTTACCTGCCACTACTGCAAGCACAGATAAACAGTTGCAGAAAGAGAGAAAGAAGACACAAACGCAGAGGACTTTAATGTCATAGCGTTACGGTACGCCTTTACTGTCCCTCTGAAAGTGATATTTAATATTTCATCAAACAGCTTGTGAGGTCAACAGTGACTCTACAGTCTGAGAGGTTAAACAGTCTCAGCGTGTTAGAGCTGCAGGCAGTGTGAGATCAAACCACCATTGAACACACACTGGACTTCAACTACAAACACATCTGACCTTTCACAAGCCTCTCAGGAATCAGACTCATGATGCTGGTTAAGAGGACGTCTGGGCTTGATTCAAGTTATACTCTCCTGACAGTGTCTGTGTAGAAAATAACTGCGAATCATCCCTCACTTCATAAAAACAAAGCACTAATCACTTTTAATGCACTTAACACAGAAGTCATTTGGCTTCAAAGCTTTATGTTTGAGAAGCATGTGCTTCTGTTAAAGCACTTACATTCATTCTTCTGTATAAATATTTTGCAAAAGTTTAAACTGGGTTTAATAGTACATCACTTTTTAGAAGATTGAATGTAACTTTGCACAGATGTGGTTAATAAGAGATTGCATCACAGTTATCTCACGGTAACACATGTAAAGTGTAAACTGTTGAAACAGTTTGTATTTTAACAGTTATCCTCGTGTAATGCCTTGCTCCGCAGACCAAGTCAGAATGATGTTCTGTGGTAATGAAGATGACACCACATGCTGTTTAAAACATTCCTCTGAACTATGTAAGGGATGATGTACAGTTTAACCTACAGTAGCGGTTTATTAACACCTGTAGTGGTTTATTTTGCAATGATGACAGGCTGATTGTGGTGGCAGGAGATGTGAAACTAGATGTTAGGAAATCACTCACCTAAGACAACAGTCAATTTTACAGTTTAATGGTCATTATACAAAAAAGTGTAACTGTAGAATGCTGTGCCTGAGCAGCAGTGATTGTCCAGCTGTGATTGACCAACTGACTGTCAAGATAAGACGAGAACATGTAAATAGTGTGAAGTGTTGAGAAAGTGATCTTAACAGAACTGTGCATTTGTATTAGAGATCTGAAAGCACGAGTGTGTGTAAACAGACACGACAGGAAGTGACAGTCTGCTAGTAGTTCGGATGGCAAGCAGTGACTGTCAATGATAAAGTGTGTGATACAACAGATCTTACAGCATGTCCTTTTTTTTAAAACATTCAATATATACAGAGTACAAGTTCACACGTTAAATTTGTACATATGCTTAAAAAACCTCACTGGGCTTTTCTGTATTGTACAATATGCATAAAGTATATTACAGAACATTATACAACACTTAATTCTGGTGATCTGATTGGTG